>CAJHQP010000887.1:0-144510 GCA_905132765.1 Moricandia arvensis
GAACAGTAACAACGTACTACAGGAACGCTTATATGGATGCTGAAACAAGAATGCGATTAACTTGTAGGCTGGCTTACAGTTCTCTCTTCTATGCCATAGTGGTATGACAACATTATCTCTGACGTTTCATTTGTACTCTTCTTCTACAGGTTCTTGGATACTTTCAGCCACAACCAGATAAGCCAGCACTATGCGGAATTGGAGGTTCTGATCAGCATTACAGATGCCAGCAAGGTTTCTTGCAGTTCTGTACAGAGATCTCAAGGTACCTTTTCTGGTTAGATGAGACACTTGTAGAGGACATGTTATGTTCATTCAGCAAGATACTTAGCATCCATTTTTTTTCCCTGTGTTTAGGGCTACATGAAACGATCTCTATTACAGAAAGTACATCCTTAGCGAGGGCAGTACAGTAGCTGGTAGACATGGCTTTAGCTGAGAGGATGAAGAAGTAAAAGGTCTTCAGATCATCACCTGCAGATCATTTCAACTCCAAAAACTGCCATGATCGCTGGTAGTTTCAGGTAAGAGAATAGCTTATGCATATCTGTTAAATAAATGTTTACATTTAGGTGTTTTCAGCTATACATGGGAATGGATTTGTGTGTTTGCTTTGCAGTGTCTCCACCACAGACGTTGGAGGATATAGGTTTAGACGAGATACTCTTGAAAACGATTGCTTCTGCTATGATGATGATAGGCATGCGTGGTGACCAATGTACATGTGCAGCTGTTTGATATGGATTGGGTTTCTTCTTCAGCAGCCTCTTGTGAAGATGACAGAGCTTACGGAAGGTAAAGGACAAAAGAAGACAGATCTCTTTATCAATTCATCAACGTCTTACCAACTAAAGATATATCGTTGTCTGAAGTAACAATTTTTCTTATGTAGATCAATAGTGGTTAGATCTTTGAACCATCCCCGAAAGTACAAAAATAGAGTCAAATTGTGTTATTGAGCCTTGTTCCAGCAACACAAAGTTGAGAAGAAGAAGACAACAAAGCAGCCATTGATGTTAATACCAAACTCTGCTTTTAAGTGGTAATATATATATTTGTTTAGCTGACAGAGATATGAAGTAACATATGTGGAGAGAGAAGCCATTAGTGGGATTCGCTCAAGGTTATGTGAGGGTGAGGGTCTATGGATGAAGAAGCGAGGGCATTCTGGTGGAGACAAAGAGCTTTTCAGTGCAGCTCGATTGGTTTTACCAAACAAAGGAAAATTAGAAAGATACTTGTTAGTGCTGATGAAGAAGAGAAATAGTATCGAGAGAAGTGTATACTAACTGACTGCTGGAATTCATTAATTTTATCCAAACTGCTAATTCATATAATGTAATTTGAAGAAAAGACGTGGCAAAAGGTGAGAAGAAATAAAAGAGAGAGTAGACATATTTGTATATAATTTACCTATACAAAAAACACTAAGATACATTTTGTTCATTTTTTGATTCTGATAAAATTAAAACAGAGTTTGTTCAGCGTATACTCTGTTCCATCAGTTAGAAAACTAAACCGAATCTAATGGTCTGATGGTAAAGGAACCTCGGCTGAGGTGTCCGCCAGCGGATTTAACATGGTTTCTGTTGGCCTCCAAGACCTTCCTCGTCAGTTTCGGTTGGACCGGCGTTTAGGATAGTTTAAACTAAGTGAGAGGTCCGATACTTAGATTATCAGTTAGAAAAGTAGGACTTTAGATTGGAGTTTCTACAGTTTAGGACTAACATGTTCAGACACATGTTTGTCTGTTTCATATTGTTATTACCGGTAATCTCTAAATAACCAACACCTACAAAGTACACAATCTCTTCTGAGGTTATTAGTAATGTGTCAAGGGTATTAAAATTACAAAGGGTAAATAATGAGGTTAATTTCGACAAAGGATTTAACAAAACAAGTTCCTAATTACTACTTGCGTAAACGACAGATTAGTCATCAGTGGGTCCACAAGATTTAACGTGTTTTAAAACTAAAAGCACATCTTTCCAAAAAAGGACGGTGACACGAGACCTCCGAGTTAAGAACACTTTACGAAGAGACCACATTCATTAGAACCTTCTGGAGCGAGAGAGATCCACTAAAAGAAAATATCAAACCAAATCTTCAAATCTTAGCCGCACTCTCATGCTTGAATTGATTGATTTATATTTATTCTCCACACTAATTTTAATAAATAAGAATTTTGCAAAATATTTCAGCATATTGGCACATAAGTTATATGATAGTATTACTACATCACTGACAGCTCGTTTGACGGCTTGGCTTGTTCTTTTTTATTACCCGGATGAGCTAACTTAACTGGCTACACCTTAGATTTCAATCTGAGTTGAGTCTCGAATGGAGAGGAGTGTCCAAGACCGTAAAAGATACAGATAAAAGTTGACTCTGAGCCTAAGGAAAATTAAGGCCGAAGACCCGAATCTGATTAATAAAAAAATATAGTCTCTCTTATCATAAGTGATTTTTAAAACTTTTGCACATAGATTACAAAATTACAAATTTTATTTAATTAGATATAAATACAAAATTACAAATTTTATTTATTTATTTGTTTGCCTTGAAACAATAATAATTACATCTAACTCAACCAATAAAAAATATACCATTGAATATCATTAGTCATAAACATTAAATTACATCTAATTTTTACATAAAACTTGAAAACATCATTTAAAATAAAACAAAAAATAGTCCTAAAATACCAGGGGGTATATCTTTAAAACATTACCTATATTCAACATAACTTTAATTGAAAATCATCACACTTTTTTATATGAGGGTTATTATAAGGTGGGGGGGGGGTTGGGGTAAGAGAAAAAATTAAAACTTAATACTACTAGTATGGAAAGGTAAATAATATAAGATATTTTCCTCCCTACAAAACATTAAGTAGTATTTGTTTGACCAATGAAAAGAGAATGAAGAAGATAATTACGTTAGTTTATTAATAAAAAATAAAAATAGAGAAAAATATCTCTGACAAGTGGCAGCGAAGACGTTCTGGAGAGTTCCATTGTCTCTCTATAGCGTATACGTATGAAGGAGGAACACAAATAAATAAATAAACCCTAACTTTTAACCAGCTCGTCTCTCTTGAGTTTCTTCTTTGTTCCATCTACCTACGACTCCTATGATCTAACCCTAACCATAGTCAAATCAAAGCTCTGTTTGGAGCTATAATTTGTCGAAAAAAAAACACGAGAAAGCAAAAGGTAATGGCGTCCTCGAACGATGATTTGTATGCTGTTCTTGGTTTGAACAAGGAATGTTCCTCGACCGAACTCCGTACTGCTTATAAGAGCTTGCTCTTGTAAGTTCTCTCCTGTTTTGTCCCTTCACTGGAACACACCAGATTGATTATGTTTTTCTCTGATGCATGTAATAATAATAAGCTAATCAATTTGTTTTGATAGTTTCATTATATTGATAATTGATTATATGCCTTTAGCTGTTAGGTTTGAACTGAGATTAGATAACTATTATATGCACTTTGGTAATTAACTAGGAACTTCTGACTTGTTTTGTTAGTTTCTATCATATGGATTGTTTCTTTAACCTGTGTAGTTGTGCCTTAAGCTGATAGGTTTGACTGTGATATAGTTACTATTATATGCACTTTGGCAATTCAACTGTGAGCTTTTGACTTTTGCTTTTGGTGGAGTAGAGATGGCATCCAGATCGTTGTTCATCAATGGGGAACTTGGAGTTTGTAGATGAAGCTAAGAAGAAATTTCAAGCTATCCAAGAGGCTTACTCTGGTAATTTCATAACCCTTTTTTTTTCTCTTTTTAAATTGTTTAATGGAAACAAAATGGGCGTTGATGATTGGATATGGAAGATCCTCTGTATCTTTGAATGTGTACTTTTTTTTAAGTATTGTTTATGTTTTTGATTAAGCTTTTTTTTTTTTTTTCCTTTTTTTGTGGTGGTGGGAACACAGTTCTGTCTGACTCTAACAAGAGGTTTCTCTATGATGTTGGAGCTTATAATAGTGATGATGATGTTGATGACCAAAACGTAAGCTCCCTTTTTTTTTTTTTTTTTTTTTTACTTTTTGCTTAGAGTGCAATGCTTCTTGAACATATGAACTATGTAGTGATGGGTTTCATTATTGGTTTGCAGGGATGGGTGATTTCCTTGAACGAGAATGGCAGCCATGATGAACCAATCCAAACCCAATGTAAGACTCTCTGCATTATTTCACACTTAGTTTTGTTATTAGACATCACTGGATTGATATTTGAGATGTTTATTTGGCAGGAGAATAACTCAGGAGACAGTTTTGAACAGCTGCAAGATCTGTTTAATGAGATGTTTCAAGGAGACACTGCAGCATTCCCATCATCATCAACCCTCTTCCACGTTCACTTCCTCTTGTAGCTTTGTCTTTGACACAAATGGTCAGCAGTCACCGTTTAAGACAAGCTCTGTGGGGAGAAGTGATCCTTTCGGATTCGACACTAGAGCTCACAGCCTTCTCTTTAGGGGTAACGATACTAAACTGTTTTTCATTTCACCTGAAGATGCTGGTTGTTCCTGAATGATGAGTTGTGTTTTGCAGGTGGAACATCAGCAGGATTTCAAGAAAGGTAAGAACACAATGGTGGAAGAAGAAACAGACGGAAAGAACACATGCTCAATCTTCCAACAACTATGCGAGTTCCACTTCATAGCCCTTGTTTGAGACCATAATGTTAATTTGTTGTTGACTAGTGACACACACTAGAGAACCGGTTCTGGTCTTCTTAACGGTGATGCCATATTGTCGTTTGTATACTCTTCTTTTTCCTCTCTCTCTCTCTATCTCTCTAATTGTTGTCTCCAAAGTAAGAGTCGTTAAGATCAATTGAGATCGATGAAGTCAACTGCTGCTTTATGATGACGACGAATACACATCCTATATTGTCTCTTTGATTCTTTTCAGCATTTAATTATACGATTACTACTTTTTTTTGTTTGGCTCATTCCAGCTGAACCGAACATCAGAGCGGGATGATGTCAAACATTTATCTGAATCTGCTTGATGTTTTGCCCCACTTACAGTAATTCCATCTATAAAAAGAATTAATTACTCAAAACTGTTCAAAGAAAACTGGAAAAATTTACGAAGAACTATATTGTTAGTTGTAGATTAAGCTCAGAGGCGACGAAGATGAATAAAGCTGTGGCTACGAAGAGTAAGCAACTGGTGGAGCTGGAGAAAGAGAGGATAAAGTTCACTATGGAGCTTGAGCTGCAGAGATAGCAGTTCTTTAACTCTCATCTGGAGATTGTCAGGGAACATTCAAGAAGATGGAGACAGTGAAAGAATAATCATGTGTCTTCATCGAGTTAAGGGCAATGTTAGTTGACAGTTGAAGAAAGAGAGAGATACAATGGTTAAGGATCTTAATGTTATGCTTAGCCTATATATATGTTGCTTAGAAGAATTCAGTGCTGAAATGTTTTAAGTAAATCAGAAACTCTGCTAATGAAAATGCTCATATACTTGAAAAGATTCCAGAGTGATAGATAAACACATGAAGAAGCTGAAATTGAACATGAGATTGTTGCTACTAACTACTACTACTACTTACTTCATCTGAAGGATGAACACTTGTCAAGACGCTAAGAAACATAGATTCAGAAGAGGTTGTCATAGTCTTCGTTGAGTAGTGTGAACTCAGCTGAGTCGAACCTCCAAGCAAGAGGAGTGGAAGTCATCATCATCATAGAGCCATGGCGGATTGGGGAGCGCCATGGAGTTGAGCTCTTCAAGCAACTAGTCAACTTTGGAGATGGAATCTCTTCTGGTTCGTCACAAGTCATATTGTTCTTACCATCCTTCTGAAACCAAAAACACACATTCAAGTTCTAAAACTAGAAAGAGATATTCAGTGTCTATAACTAATCTTGAACACTGAATCAGAGTCAAGTACCATTGGTATGTTATTCTTGGGATGCTTTCCCTTGACGCTGGAAGAATCTGCATAAAACAAGCTTTAGCACAAGTTGACAAGCAAAGATGATAGGTTATACATTACCATCAGAGATTATACATTACCATGGTGGAGTATAAGATCAGCAGAGAAGTGATCGTCCCAGCGATTCTGCTGCTCTTTAATACATTTGCTGTGATCATGCAAAAACATCTCCCCAGCTATGTTGATTCCACATATTGCAGAACCAGAAGCGATTCGCTTGTTCTTGGAAGAAGCCTTAGGATGAATCTCAGACTTGTTAGTAATATCATTAAGAGCCTTACGAGCTCCTCCAGGTTTCTTCTTCTTATCACCAAGTACAGATGATCCTTTGCTGCTTCTCACAGAAGAAGCAGCAGTAACAACAGACTCTGAGATAAACATAAAAAAAGAATCTATCAACGGGTTTAAGCATATGATTCTGAAGAGAGAAGAGATAGAGACAAGATTTAAACTACTTTTGCGATGAATGGGAGCGTTCTCGTCAGGGAAGATCATCTGTTGAAGAGTGTTCATGTTCTCCATAGCTTTCAAACTGTTTACACCAACAAAAGCTTGTCAATGTCATGCAAAACGAATCATCAAAACCCTAATTTGGTGGATCTTATAGAAACCTAATCCAGAATCAAAACCCTAACTTGATTCTCAAGAGAACTTAAGCATCATGATCTCACAAAATCGGAAAAGCTCACGAATCAATTAGTGAAAAGAATCACTGGTTGGACAGTTTGATCCGATCCTAATATCAAAAAGATTACCTCAGAAAATTGGAGTAATATCTTGTGGAGAGGAAGAAGAAGAGGGTTTTCTTTCTGAATATTTGTGTAACGGTAACTTTTTGCAATCTTGTTTCTTTCCTTTTACATTCTAGAGAAGAGCCAAGGCGACAAATAAAAACGTTAATTTATAGAAGAAACCAAAAAAAAAGAGCCGTTACAGAAATATTTGAAACAGGGCCCAGGCCCAATTAAGTAGTAACAATACGGAATTTTGTTTGATTAGGTTAGAACCCAACCTTAGGCCTGACAAATTGGTTTTTTTGATCATTATTATTATTCTGTTGACAGCTTCAAAGAAGTTGGATGAAAAGTCAACGTGTCACATCCTAAAAACGATCTTCTTATCTGCTAGCTTAGATTTATAATTATCATTATCCTTGATTACAAATCTCTACTTAATTTTGGAATGTTAAAATTAAGGTCAACTCAAGATATATAATTAGTCTTAGCCAAAGATGACACTCAACGCTTCTCTTTATAAAAATAAAACCATAACTATCCTCCTCATCCAATACAGAACAAGAACAAAAACGTAAGAGACCATTATTAACAAAAAAAAACCTTTTGTAAAAATTTGATTTGGAGATAATGGGATTCTTACACAAGCTCTGCGGATGAAACGGTGGCTGGTCCTGCTCCTGAAAATGGTCTAGGGAAGTTGAGAAATCACATCTCGGGCCAAAAAATCAGTAACCAGAAGTTGATGGTGGATCCGGGTCGTGTCCCGGATTCTCCTGTTGGATCAAGCATACCGGGCTCTCCTTTGACTCGTAAGTTACCTTTGTATTGTTCTAGTTTACTTTCTTCATCTGTGTTAAGAGCAATTTAAAGCTTGCAAAGAACAAAAACAATTAAGGTGATATTAGCTTGAAAAATATTGATTCGTAAAATTAATTATTCTCATAATCATATTTGTATGCAGCTGGAACACCAAGTGAACACATGCCACAAGTCTCAATGCTTGCGATTGGTTTGTTCTCCAGCTCTTTTCATTTCTCCATATGATCCTCTTTTTTTTTTTTTTACTGTTTAAATGTTTTAAAAGTACTATCCTTAACGTGCGTAATATTGCAGGATTGTGCTAAACGCATTGGACCGTTGAAAAAGATCATTCTACGAGTACAAATATTCGATACAACAACTACTTTATCTTGTATAGTTGTATTTATAGTGATCACAATGTAAAAAATGTATGCATGTAATAGTAGTCTCTCAACGTTGCTTTTTAGAATTTATGTTTGTGTTTCGAGTTTTTTCTTATCTACCAAGATTGATTTAAGGAAACATGGTTTCTAGAATCGCTTAATTAATAAAACCATATAATGTGATGTACATGCGAATCAATTTCCTCTTCTTCTCTTTCACTCTCGTTTTGATATTTACACACTGAGCGTGTGTAAGAGGAAAGATTAGAGATGAACAAATAAAATCTTGAGCATACTTCTTTGACTGGTTAGCAAATACTAGTATGTTTCTATTCCGGATGCCATTAGATAAACAAGAGGTGCAGTGAGTCTAAGCCATTGCCTTTAAGGACGAGGAATGTGTCTGATTCAGATTCGGAGTCTGAAGCAGCACTATGGGCAGGCCCGCCCCTGGGCTAAAGCCCGTGAAGCATGGGCTTCGGGCGCCAAATATTATAGACATATTGGGGCGCCAAAACCATTAATATTTCTTTGGTGTATTGGTTAGAGAGTTCTGAAAATCTTTGAGAGATGTTGAGTTTGATACTAGTAAGGGGCAGTATTTTGTAAATTTGCTTTAGGCATTTTATTTCTCTGGACCGGTACTGACTCTGGAGGGAGCTAAGTAGTGCAATCACTAGATTTAGTGAAGCTTAAGAGAATACAGAGAATGCGACAAGTGGTTGAGATGGAGAAAGAGAGGCTGAAGTTTCTTGAAAGAGTTGGAGTTTCAGAGGATGCAGTTCTTTGTGAAGATTCAATTGGAGTTATCTCAGCTTAAGCAGCAAGGTAGGAGAATGGGAACACTAGTAATAACGAAAAACAACATCAATGCTATTGGTAATTAGAGTTTAGTGATTCATGTTATTTAGATTTTGAGTTTTGAAATTGTTGAAAAGAGGAAACCTTTTTCTAGGCTTCCTGAGTGTATTTAATATTTTATCATGTCTTGTGTTAACTTTGGTCACAATAAACATATTTTAACTTAAACACTGTAAAGTCCTGAGATCTTCCTGCATAACTTTCTTCAGACATATTGAGTGAATGAGTGATGAATCATCTATAGATACTGCCATGTACAGGTTCTTAAACTTGTCTGAAAGTTGGATTGTGTGTGTTATAAACATGGCCAAGACACTCTTCATACAATCTAACAGTGGTTTTATGTGATGCATGGTTATTATTATGACACTGAAGATTTTGCATGTGTACCTAAAGATATATTTAAGTCCTCTTTTACATACACATGTATAATAATAATAGTTTTAGATTGATTTGGTGTTAAAGTAAGGTATTAGGCAAACCAACTTTTTGTTTGTGTTTTTTAATTCTTTATGATGTTTTCCCTTTTTGGCGTTTTTTTTTGGGCGTTTTCCTTTCAATCGATTTTACAATTTTATCCTTTATCTAAAGTTAGTGTAACATCAAACCAATAGTGACACCGACAGCCCACGCACGATAGAATTATTGCACGGCAGTGTTTTTCTGTTTCAATACTTCAAAAAAAAAAAGGTGTTAAAGAAAGAGCTTTCACCTTCTTGGTTTCCAAGTTTAGTTTCTGCATCTGGGATTCGTTTTGCTGATCATCACTTTCAGACATGTGAGTACCTCTACACTCAGCTCTACTTATCTGTTTCTTGTAATTTAAAGACAATTCATTCAAGATAGACGAATCAAGTTTGGTTTAAGCATGGTTCTAGCTTCTTGTATCATTAGTGTTGTTAATTTTAACTCTCAGTGTTCTTACCCTTTGATATGATATTATTCTCAATAGATGGATCAAATCGTTAACGTGAATGAGTTTCAAGAGCTGGCCAAACAGGCTCTCCCTAAGATGTACTATGATTTCTATAGCGGAGGAGCAGAAGATCAGCACACTCTCAAGGAAAACGTGGAAGCTTTCACTAGAATCATGTAAAAATCCATATCAGTTATCTTTTTTTTCTGGTTTAGTAGGTGACACTATTAAGCCTAGATGGACTTCTAACCTAAAAAAAAATTAGTGATAATGGATTAATCCATCTATTTATATATTACTAAGATTTCTTTCAAATTCCGATTTGAGATTTTGTCCATAATACTACAACTCCTTGTGAGTCTCTTTCTTTTATTTGTGTGCTATGTGTTGTGCTTTGATGTTCAGGTTCCGGCCTCGGGTTCTAGTTGATGTGAGCAAGATAGATATGTCTACCAGAATCTTGGTTACCCCTATCTCAGCTCCAATCATGATTGCTCCAAACAGCAATGCATATGTTGGCTCATCCACAAGGTCTCTCTCTCTCTTTACTCTATGTTTCATAACTTGTAATAAAGGTATTGTTCTATTTGTAAATTGGTTTTTTATCTGTCTTGTATGCTAGGAGAAACCGCCACTGCGAAAGCTGCAGCTGCGTGTAACACTATCATGGTACCAAAGTGTTTACATGTTTTGCATTCTGTTTTGGGTTTCAAGGTGATGACTATAGTTCTTTCTTTTGGGGTTGTGTGAGTTTCAGATAGTATCATACATGGCTTCATGCACTGTTGAGGAAGTTGCTTCCAGTTGTAACGCTATCCGGTTTCTTCAAATATATGTAACTTACACAATCTTAATTTTGTGTCTGCTTTTGTTTATCATTAGGCCTCGGTTCTTAGTTCGTTCTGATATCTTTAATAGGTGTACAAGAGACGCGATGTAACTGCAGAGATGGTGAAAAGAGCTGAGAAAGCTGGATTCAAGGCCATTGTTATGACTGTTGATGTTCCTAAACTTGGTAGAAGGGAAGCAGATATAAAAGAACAAGTAACCACTCTCCATTACTACTTTGCTTAGCTTATCTAACAAAAAGTAGTTTGTTAAATGATGTTTTATTGTGCAGAATGGTATCTCCACAGCTGAGGAACTTTGAAGGTTTAATTTCAACGGAAGTCTTACCTGTGAGTAGAGTTTGAAGTTAAGGTTCATGTTCATGTTAAGTAAAACCATAACATGATATTGACGTGATAACTTTTTTTCTCAGAGTGAAGGTTCAGGGGTTGAGGCCTTAGCCCTCTAGTACATTTGATGCTTCGTTAACTTGGAAGGTAATAATCTTCGTGAGTTGATTTTGTTCGTGTCCTTGCATACTCACTGTGAGTACATTCCTTACAATGTTTGCACTGGAGAATTTTAGGACATTGAATGGTTAAGATCTATTACAAAGTTGCCAATACTGGGTGAAAGGGATACTCACCGGTGAAGACGGTAAGGTTCTTGTGTCATACTCTGATATATATAGCCTGCATCATCGTAAAGACATTTTCGAATGAATTTTCCAGCTCTTAAGGCTGTTGAAGCTGGTGTAGATGGAATAGTTGTATCCAACCATGGGGCTCGCCAGCTCGACTATTCACCAGCTACAATAACTGTTTTAGAAGAGGTAAACCCATCAAAGATTGCTTAAGAACAAACTTATTGTTCCTTACCAACACTGGTCTTCTTCTGAAACTGCAGATTGTTCACGTTGTTGGAGGGAGGATTCCAGTTTTGTTTGATGGAGGAGTGAGACGAGGAACAGATGTTTTCAAAGCCTTGGCACTAGGAGCACAAGCTGTTCTTGTAAGCTTTTTAAATGTTGAGGATTTTTGGACATTTGACACACATCTTTGAGGTTGTTCTGTGTTGATGTACTGATGCTATTTGGTTTGGATTATGCAGATAGGGAGGCCTGTAGTCTATGGGCTTGCGGCCAAGGGTGAAGATGGAGTGATAAAAGTGATTGAGATGCTGAAGAATGAGTTGGAGCTAACTATGGCCCTTACTGGTTGTCCCACCATTGATGACATCACCAGAAACCATGTTAAGACTGAGAATGAGAGGCTTCACTCTATGCTCTGATCCTCAAGACAGTTGCGGAAAGTGATTTACTATGTGTGGACTTTGCATGATGTTTTTGTTGTTTATTATGAACGCCTATGAGAGAAGAATTTTCAGAAAAGATTATCACATTGTATACATTAGTCTCATAAGTGAAGCCTTAAGTCTGAAAAGAAAACAAAGCTACGGCGTCATTTACACGACCAAAATAAGCTGTCTAAGGGTAATAAGGTGATACATATCAAGATTATGAAAGTTCCTCCTGGAGCTCCAACTGAGAGAGACGATACTCTCTCTCAAACAACATAAACTCCTGCATTTATATGTGTAAAAGATAGATTAAAGCGAGCCTTTGATTTTGTTTTAAGGGAGTAAAGCATCGAGTATCACTAACCTGTAACTGTTGCTGACTGAATAAAGAAAGGTAACCAGTTTCATCAGAAGCCACGAGCTCAATCAGTTCATCGTGATCTTCAGGTGGATTCCCCGACTCCATTAAACAAACAGACACCTGCAAGTATGTTGTTTAGCGAGAGCAAATTCATCAAACCAGGAATATGCAAGTAGGTTTATGCTCAGTGTTCTATAGTTCTCACTAATGTACTGGACTAAAGACTTTATCTTCCCTGCAAGAAGATTATCTGACCCGTTTTATATGTCGCAGATATGCACTGTTAAAACTAATATGTACTCTACTGAAAACTAGAAAGTGAATTCTGTACGAGACTAGTTGCAAATACGTGACTTTTACCTGCATAGATCGAAGAACAAGCTCTGGAAGACAGCATCTCCTACAGAGACCGCGGACAATATAAGTTGCAGGTGTTTCAAGCGAGCCCTCTTTGCTTGAATACCAAGCGTCTAGGCGGGAAATATCCATTGTAACACCTGCCTGGAACCGGGTAAGCTCACCTGCAGCCAGATTAAGTTTTTTTTGCTTATGTTATTGATGCTGGTGAGTGATACATCTTCAAGTTTAAAAGGAGGAAGGAGGTAAACACAGTGAAGGAGAAATATGGTACATAGAAATCCCAACCTTTAAAAGCAGCTGCCGCAACTGCACTTAAAATACCCCCGTCATTGGCATTATGTAGCCCAAGTCCATCACCCTCAGTTGCTAAACACCTGAGCACAACCTCGATGCAGTAGCTGTCTCTTGATGAAATTGATACATTTACCTGCAGCAAAGATCAACGTAAATATACGTAGCAGACTGGTTTCGAGATTGTGTCACATCTTTACAATTCTGTTGCATGATCATTTAGACAAATAACTTACGTCCAGGGGATATGCACACTTATATATAGGCCTAGGTGAGGCAAAAAAGGAATGACGAGTAACAAAACAAATGCACAAGACATCGGATGAAGGGGATACCATTAACTGACGGTCTAAAACAACTTCCTCAGTGACAGAAGCGTAAGCGCACTCATCAATGCCGCGCAAACAGTGGCATCTGGGGGCAAACATTCACCAGAAGGCAAACAGAGCATCGCAGTTGCATGCAACTCAAGGAACATATGTTCTTCTGTTCGAATACATTGTCTTCGAGAAATGTCAACCAGGGATTGTCTGTTCCTATATAATGAGGTTCAAAACTATCACATTTAGCATCATTATCAACCAATGTAAAACTGTTCTTCGTGCATACAAGTCAACCATATATATAAAGTTTGGCACTTTGGCGTCACTTACTGAGGAGCAGTAACAAAGAAGAATCCAAAGTCTCTTTGGCTGCTACTATAGCTTTCTGATTTTCCTCTTCTGATAGATCAGTGACTTCAGCATTCTCTACTTGGAATTTGAGCCAGTTGCGATATTTTGCGTCACAGGAATAATATTCATTCTATTTAAAAACAAAGAGATACGTAGTTAGACACTTAACTTTTATATCTACAGAATAACCAAAATAACAAGTGCAGTGAAGCATACCCAGTCTTGGAACTCTTGCAAATTCTCGGAAACATAATCCACGAGGGTATCTGGATTTTCTGAGAGTTGCTTCAGAGGTTCAGCAAGGAAACTAAGAAGTGTGTGTGCACCCACAGGAGTTGCAGGCACCCTCCACATGGCAATTAAAGCAAACTCTCGGAAAAGTATGTTGCTGAATGGAAGTAAAAAAACACATGAAACAGAGGGAAAAGTAAGAAACTCGAATTGGTGGCAGTGGCAGACACTTTACATATTAACTTTAGTTCTACTTCTATAAAAAGGATTTGAGAAATTTGATATCAGAGTTGCGAATTATCCTACATATGTCAGTCAGTCAGTGTGTAATGAGCGTACCTGTGCATCAAAGATCGCAGGAGTAATTTGGAAGTGACATCCTTGACATCCTTTATAGTAGATGGAGGTGTAAAACAGAGCCACTGAATGGCTATGGCTTTTTGAAGACTCTGTTGACGATGCTGCTCCGCAACATCAACTGAGGGGTCGTATTTTGCAAGTTTGATTTCCCGGGATCTTGACAAAACCCTGTGAATGTTCCATAAAGTTGCATTTCTGAGCTTACTAGAGTAAAAGTATCTCATAATTACCATATAATAAACCAGGAAATAGACCATTTGAATACCTGTCTACTATTTCCTCAAATTTCCTTGTGAGCCATCCACATGAGAGAATGACAAGTATTCCATAGCGGAAAGGAAGATTTTGAACTTAACATGTACGCTATTTTTCAGGGCAGAAGGAAACAAATGTCAGAGAATTTCTTTATGTCATACACGTATATGCAACGGCCAACGGGTGCTTGTCCGCATACATACATGTTTTCTTAAGAGGATACACAATGCAATATAGAAGACTCTCTTCTGATAACTACCGTCCAACAGCTAATAACTAGAAATTACCTGCTATGCATCCTTAGCTCCATCATATGTACAAAAAGTTCGATGCAGCGGTGACGAGCAAGCTGAGAAGCATATATTCCTACTAGTTCTTCATGTTGTTTTGAAAATAGATACATTGAATACCTGGCAGCATTTCAACAGATCACTAGAAATCCAATTGAGCGCAATATGAATGTAATGTATCATGAATTAGTATGTTTAATTTCCAAAAAGGAACTCTGTCCTGCTGAGGAACCAACTCGAAGCGACTCACATATGAAGAATAAGGTCGCCAACATTACTGAGCTTCTCCCTGTCCTTGATTTCATCAGCAAGCATATACCTAAGAACAAGCACCACGTGAGCACCAAACTTTATCATATGAGGATCGCCATGGGGCCTGCCAAATGAATAACATATTATGTCAAATAAAAATATAGCTATACCAAAATTATTTAATACAAGTGAACTATCTAAATAAAAACTACTGATTACCTAAAGTTGCTTTGATCATCTTCTAAGGGCGCGATCCATGACCATATTATATCAAGAAGATGTGAAATATCCCCCTTCATAAGGTTCATCTGCAAAAGAAAGTCATAGGGATGATTACGCACATAATAAATGGTTCTTATAGCTTGACAGAAATATGTTCGGCATCTAAGACACCTGTATTTGCCGGTGCTGCTCTTTGCATTCCCTGACAACAGCTTCATGTACCAATTCCCTATGACAGGAACAAAATAATACCGTTGGGGTGGAGCTATTTACGGTGAGGACAAAAAATAATTCTCAAGAGTTGCATGCATACCCTGAGTGGAGTTTCTGAAGAAGAGAAGAAAGATCACGGGGTTGTTGGCTTATAACATGGAGCGGCCAATCTTCTGGCCCAAATGAAGCCTGAGAACCATTTTGCATAGTTTCAGGGCTTTCATCAAGACAGCTTCTAAACCTTTCTGCCAAGCCTGGCTTTGATTGAGCGAGTTCTAGATCAACTTGAACATCAAGCCATGATTTTGCCATCGCCCAGCAAGCTGACTGCAAAAAATTCACCCAATGAGGCTAAGACAATGTGAATGAACGCACCACATAGACTACGCTATTAATATGTTAGAACTATAGCAGTTTCCAGTTTTTCAAAGATTTTACAGAGGAAGGGCAGAGATGAGAATAAATATAGCAACGTTGCATACTGATAGTTCATTCCTGAAAGAAGAAGTCAAAGTGTGGCTTGAAAAACTATCTAGGATCATAGAATCATAGAAACATTCGTATCACCTATCCATCTTTAAACAGGGACAAATATCTCATAAATGATAATTCAATTGACCATTGACACACGTGCAAGGTGGGGCCTGTCTTTCTTTATAATTTATTTTTCAAATAAGCACCTTAATATATAAAGCTCAGAAATTTTCCATGACAACCAAGAAAACAATGTTCAAATTTGTAAATTAAAAAAAAAACCAATGGCAGCCAAGGAAGCAATGTTGAAATATGCTTAACAAAAATCAGGTTACAAAAGTGCATGTTTTACCTCCCAATCAGTACAAATTGGCAAGATGCGGTTCAGGTTGCTACATCGGTTTGCAAAAACAGCAACTTCATGTTTGCCGCCATCCTGCTCTGCGATTTTCTTCAGAAACAAAGATAAAACCAGTTTTAAGTTTCTCTGAAGTATAAAAAAGAATTAAATTCATTAGGAGAGCAACAAACATATCAAAAATTTGTATTACCTCTGATGCGCAGTAAGAAGCCCATTTCCACAGACGCAGCTGATTGCCAAAGCCACTTTCCAGTTCAATAGCCTGGAGAGTCCTGTTTTTCCCATTCTTTACTAGTGCCTCAACAGAAGGAAACATGTCCATTCCAGAAAAAGGGCATAAAGTTGCAGCTCTCCACGGCTGCCCGAGTATAAATTCAAATGGACATTATAGCTACACACCTTTGTAATATAGTTACCCTACGAGAATTCATATACCCTGAAATATTTACCTGCCCAGCGGACCTGCAGAGATCACATGCCTCCTCTATTCTTCCAGCCCTTAACAAAATCCAAACATCCTCAAGAAGAGATTCATCTTGTTTCTGCCAAAGAAAAATTGTAAATATTAATTATTTCAACAGCAAAACAAGAACAAAAACGACCTTCACAGTATAGATATAGGCATCCACTCGTTGGCTAGACACATACAAAAGAAGCATTCGCACTTGCTATGTTATACACCCTAGAACAAACAACATTTTTTTAATGTATTGTATATTAAATGAACAAATACACTCAGAGGTAAAATATGCCCATCAGCACTAAACAAACCGAACTTCAACCTTAGCTGAACAAACTTACATTGTCATCAGAAAGAAGACGAGCATGTTCACGAGTTGGAGCATCAAAGTCCAAATGGCGTACAGTGTCAGTAGCAGAGCCAGTTTTCTTGAGGTATCTTTGTGTGTGATGCCACACTCCAGCGTTAGGAAGATAAGTACCCACATGAGATCCCCGCACCTAGGAACATAAATATTTCCTTGCGACTTAAGTCTATTTGAGTGTTAGTCAGCTCTATTAATTCGAGGGTTCATTACGTAATTATTTGCATAAGTTAACCAAAGCCTAGGAAACAATACCAACACCCTAAATATATGGCAAGTAGAAAACACAAACACGTGACTCTAAGTTCCTCAGATTCCATACAATACAACCAGATCAAGCATTTCTCTAGGTGGGGAGCAAAGACTACTAGCAAAAAAAAGTAGCAGCAACTGTTCTGAAGCTACCTTCCTTTCCAAATCAAGTGATTTGGAAGCTAGTTCTTCCAGCCACAGGACTATCCGAAGGCATAGCTGAGCTGTATGGTCGTTTACAACAAACTGACAAGCTTCCAAATGAGATGTTGATGGTGACTGCAGACATTAAACAAAGTCATATAAATCCATTCGTAAGTGTACTAAATAGGAAGCATTTCATTTGGAAAAGAATAATAAAAATGCATTACCATAATCAATTCCTCTGGAACTTCTTCAGTAGCTGCAAGAACAAAGACGTATCATTGATAATACCAATCTCTAAGTAAACATGAGAATATTACATGATAGACAGAGCTTTAACAGACATCACCCTATTCCAAAACGACCAAAACAATATTTATATAGAGATGAGTTTCCTAACCTTTTCCATATAGGTTCCATAAAAGTGACCAGGAGGCAGCCTCACCAAGCAAAAGCTGAGCCTTCTGTCTCATAAGTTTATCCTCCACAACGCGATGCCTTATATCTGATCCATACCTGTCGATAACCAACCAAGCAATTGTGAACAAGAGAAAAAGTTAACGTTGAAGAAGTTTGACTTTTCAACTCTCATACCTAATCGACTGTGAAACATCTCTGCATGACTCCTCAAGTCTTAATATTAGATCTGGAATGGGCATGAGTCCTGCAGAACCAAGACGTCATAATTACATTAAGAGATAACCAGACACAAATGCTACTAGCAACAACGTAAAAATGAAACCTACAAGCCCAAATTACAATGCAAAAACAATACAACCTGTAGAGACAGGAACATTGCTTAGTTGAGTAATTGAAAATTGAGAACGACAACCAAACAAACTTCACATGAAGACTGATATATCATACAAACCTTGAAGAGCAGAATCAAATAGGGAAGCAAAGAGAGCAAAGGTTGTATCTCCACTCTCCGCCAACTCATCATTCTCAATCTTGCAAGCCTTCAGTGACTGACTTTCTACACGGCGAAACAAAGCCTCATCATCGTCACCATCCATACCTCCACCATGTCCCCTCTTGGAAGCAGCACCAGTAGAGATAGCGTTTGCTTCGTAAAGATCGGTGTGAAAATTGTCAACCTCTTCTTTAATGTTTTCAAGAAGCAATGCTGTATTTGTTGGACTATGGATGGAATGCCCATCATACAGTAATCTATTCTCACTGACATTCGGACTCGAGAATTCCTCATGAGGCGATGTAGAGTGTCTCTTCCTGCAATGTAAAGTTTTGATTTTTACATACAATGTGAACTGCTTAAACAACAATAACCGATCTGCCACCCTGAAACTCGAGAATAGTTAACCAAAATCGAGTAAAAGGTGGGAGGAAGCTTTACCGATAACGACGGAATTGATCCCTAACAGTGAGGACCTCGGGGTCGAAGTAGCTAGGAGAAGTGTCCATATCCATCTCCATCTCTCCACCAAGGAAACGTAGCGAAGAAGATTGAGCGTCGATTAGGGTTTATTTAGTTTACTTCGTCAAAACCCTATAAAAAAAATTTCTCCGCCGAGTGGAAGAGTCCGACGCCACCACCACCTAAACGGAAGAGTAGAGCAAGGTTTAAAACGCAGCGTTTAACCTTAAGGCGTTAGTTAAAGGGTATAAGTGTAATTAAATAGACGGAGCAGTCACACGGCTAGAATAAGCTTAAAACGGTCGCGTTTCAAGTTTAAAGATCATCAAATGGCCTAAGTGTAATTAAAGAGAAAACTAGGGGAGTTTAAAGTTTAAAAAACAATAATTAAACGAGATTATTGATTATGCGGAAGCATAGTGAAATACTCGATGGGGACGACAAAAAAAAAAAAAAAAAAAAAAATACTCGATGGAAGGAAAACCTGAACCGGACCAAAAACCTCAAATACTTGCTATATTCTAAATAATCGAACCGAACCAGGAATCAAGAACCAGACAAAGCTTTTGCAGAGTTCAAGATAGCTTTGGAACTTGCACAGAACCTCAGAGACCCCATCGAAGAAAAGAAGGCTGCCAGAGGCGTAGGCGCTTCGCTGCAGCGTCAGAGAAGTATAGAGAAAGCCCATACAGTATCACTCCATGGTTCTAGCCATCTCAAAGAGTGAAGGAGAAGATTTTGGAAGCACTGAGGCATACGGAGCTATCGCAGAGTGTTCCATGACAAATACATTGCTCGGTTAGAGACGGCCTTTGATTCTCCCCCATTGTCTGTTTGTTGTGTTCATGTCAAATCAATAAAATGGATATTCAAATCCCTTTTATTCAATGTATTTTTGCTTGTCTTATAAAATCCACAGCTAAGCAGCAGACAGAACTTTATATAGATAACTTAAGACAGACACACACACAAACAAACAAACAGGACCAAAGTAATAAGAAAAGCGATACTGCCACCAGGGTCTGAGGTTTATTACTGATAGTACATGAGCTGCTGTGCTGCGGCTACATTCTGAAAGCCACCGTCATACATAGCTGCATTGGCTCCAGCTCCATTGATTCCATGCGCTGCCTGCCTCAGAGGGTGTTGACCCTGTGGGTGCATTAAAGCCATCTTGCTTAGTGCCAATTGTCTCTCATAGGCTAAGAGATCAGCTGCAGACAGACCAGGCACCGGTGCTGGGGCAGGTGGAGGAAGTGGGTTTGAGGCTGTTCCTGGTGGAGTTGGTTTGCTGCCCCATGAGCACTACAGTCAAAATGATAACAGAATCAAATGTCAGAATGCAATTTTGGAAACAATTTGATCATATAAAAAAGGTTTTGTAATGGAAAAGGTACCTTAATCTGTCTGTTAAAGAGGTAAGGCTGAGAGTTGCCCATCTGAATAGCAAGAGCAGCCTCGGGGTGAGTGTTATATCTCACAAAACCAAAGCCTTTGTCTCTTTGGACGCGGACCTCTTCAATAACTCCAGCACCAAGAGCATGGAAGTAGCGGTGTAGATCAAGCTGAGTTACCTGCAAGATAGATAGCTGTGACGAGGTACCAGAATCTACTGATGCAGTAATTTAACAGGCAGGCCTAAAAAAGCTGTCATTGTTACTGAACAAAGTTATAAAGAGAAGTTCCTGAAGAACATGGACATACCTCTGGGGCGAGGTTTCCCACATAAACAGTGGTAAACTGAGAGTTGTTCTCAGGAGCATCCTCATTTAAGGGCTCTTTACCATCTTCTGCACAATCAAACGGCCAGTGGAGCTTTGTTAGCTATGAGTGTTTCATATCAACCAGTAAAAAACAGTATAGAGCTCACGTGTGTTTCAAGAGAAAATCAATCTAGTTTCATGAATTCCACTTAAACGAATAAAAATCAGAATTTGAATTGAAAGCAAACCTGAAGAGCCAGTTGTAAGTTCCACAACACTTTTTCCATCAGAGCTGAGCTTGTCCTCACCAGAAGTAGCGCCTTTTGTGGCCCAGTTGCATCTGATCTGTCTGCTACTTAACCACTTACCTGAGAAGAGTTGCAAATTCTAAGAGCTTCAGAATCAACAAAGCAGTGTTCACAAAAAGAATATAATGAAAGTCCTGAGAACTCAGCTACTATACAATCCTTACCATTCATCTCGTTTATGGCAGTTTGAGCATCCTACAAATTAAACATTTAACAACAATGTAAGACCACGAATAGTCCTCAAGCTAAAAAAATACACACCTCATGATTTATATAATATAATTAAAGTACCTGTTGATTGCGGAAGGAAACAAACCCAAAGCCTCTTGAGCGCCCAGTTTTTTGGTCCCACATAACTCTTGCATCCCTTCAAATGAATAAAGATACTAGACTGAGATAAATGATTATAAGTTGGATGGAATGTTGCAGCAGATAAAACAAAGAGTTTGTTCAAGCATGAGAACTTACGAACAAGTGGGAAAAACAGAAAAGCTTTGATATAATGCAGCGTCAGTAACCTCTGGACTGAGGTCTCCAACAAAAATGTTGAAGTGGCCTGCATCTCATGGTAACAAAACCACTGGGCATCCCACACATTCCTAGGAACACACAAACAAAATGAAACTCTTAGAAAAAACAAATCTTACTTGATGTATCTTCTCTCTGGCCAGTGGCATAAGCCCAATTGACTTTGATAGGCTGTCCAAACCTGTGAACTCAAGTATTAAAACTTAACTGAAGCGTTCTAAAATAAAGAGGGGGGAACAGAACTAGGAAAATTGTTCCTTACAGGTGTCTTCCGTTTAGAGAAAGTATAGCTAGAGCAGCAGATCTTCGGTCAAAGTAGTGAACAAATCCATATGATGACTGTCAAATTGAAAAGAAGCATACTACTTTAGTTATGCTCGTCCAAAACAAGAATGCTACTTTACAAAAAGGGTTCCTTTCACAATCTTAACACAGTAAAGAATCTCTCTAGCCTTCACCTTATCCTTTCTGATAAGTTTACTGCTTTCAACAGGGCCGGTGCTAGTAAAAATCTCTTGAAGAAGAGGCTCGGTGACCTGTATATGTATGTTTCCAACATACCTGCAAAATATTTAAGGAGTTAAAACATAAACGCAGAACTTCACACTGAAACAAAAGTAATGCTCTCAAAACAAATCACTCACACGCTACGGCAAGTGCTGGGATCAAAACCAGGAGGAAGGTTTCCACTTGGAACCGGCTCTAACTGCAAATGCCAAAGATGACAAAAAGAAAGATCAGTTTTTTTTTATCCTCAGCAAGATACTATACATACCTTTCTTGGTGTCACTAACCCAGAAGAAAAAAACTAAAACTTTATTAAGACATAAAGACATTAAAGAGATAAACTAACAAATTGCTAGCCGACAGGATCTAAAAACCTTAACTTTTCATCAATCAAGTGTTCAGCTGAGGGAAATAACACAAAAAAAAAGGAAAAACACAGAGATACGATGAGCACAAACAAAACCCACAAGAGAAGCGATAGTGTCGAGACAAAACTCCAGTTTCGACCTAAATTAAGACACATCGAAGATGTATAAAAGGTAGACAAACCTGATGTGGGGCCAAGACACCAGGATGGTAAAGAGAGTGTTGTTGCATCAAAGCTTGCTGCTGCTGCATCAGAGCTTGTTGTTGTTGTTGGTGTTGCTTCAACCTAGGATTCTGCATCTTGCGAAAAAGAGAAAGATTTATGTTTGTTTTCCCCCAAAAAGTTTTGATTTTTTTTCCTCAGCTAGGGTTCAGGTACTATCGCTCACGAGGTGAAGAAAGAAAAAAGGAAAAGAAAAAAAAAGAAAAAGAAAAAAGAAAAGGTGAAAAAAAAAGAGAGAGAAAAAAATAATCAGAGAGGAAAGAGAAAGAAGGTGTGCGTGGAAGATGAGAGGGGCCGTGAGGCACAAGTGATGTATTTATAGGACGATTTATTTTTATTGCTGAAAACTCCAGAGAAGAAGTGGGTGAGCTAAATACACGGACCTGTGACGATATTTGCTGTGACAGCCAATGATACTCCACATTGTTTTTTATTTTCGTGACAGCCCAGGTCCGGCCCAAGCCCATATAGAAACAACGACGTTGATGTCTGGATATCGAGGAACCAATTTTCTGACAAACTTGTAATGTGGGACCCAGCCGTGTAAGACCGGTATTGTGGCTGATTTTATAGTCAGGGACCGATTTACCCTAAATAATTTGGCTTTCACTCTATATTTTTTTAACTATATTTTTTTAACTGTGGATAATTATATTATTACAAAATATAAAATATATCACATGATATCACAGCCGATAATTATATATGTTTTATGAAAATTTAATAACTGCATCACCTGAGCCGCCATATTAAACCTACGTTTGACGGTACTCTTTGCACCATGTTGCAAATTTCGTATAAATTTTTTTTTCATCAATTCGCATAATTTCACATTCTCTGAAACTCAAAACCCAAACCTTCTAATGTAGAAGCAATAATAATCTCTTAGTCAAACCACTAAATCAAAGAACTTCTACAAATAATTCACAATACTATAAATTTTTAAATAATTTATATAAAACTTCTATTGCTAACTATTTTTCTTAAAAATAGTTTGAGAAGATTTAATTTATAACTATAATAATTAATAATTAAATATTAAAATTTATTAAGATAAATTAAGCTATTATATATTTATTTTGTGCATTGAAATAATTTCTTGTTTTGGATGTTTAAAAACATAATTATGTTGTTTGGTAAATATTTTATTTTTTAGTTTCAAATTAATTAACAAAATAATTTTTAATATTCAAGAGTTTTCCAAATTAAAAATAAAGTATGATGTCAAATAAAATATTATAAATATCACAAAAATATAGTTTTATGACATGTCACAAAATATGGTTAAATGTCACAACATATACTTTTATCATAAATGAGAGAAAAATAAATTTATCACTTACATAAAAGGTAAAAAATCTATTTTATATGATGAAAAACCACATGTAAAACATATATATAATCAATAGTAGTTCTACCACTTTTTCATAATAGACAAAAAAAATCAGACTAATTTGGTAGATGAGATGCACTGTGTATCATCCAGTAGTTACACATGTGCCTTCAAATTCCAAAATGAGCTAAAATAAAAGAAACTGCTAAGAATAAAAATAACATTTTTAAAATATTCTGAGTTAAAATTATATTAACATTTGAGTTTACAATTTATTGATTATTATTTAGGGGTTATTATAGTAGGGGTGGAGTTGAGTTTTTAAATGTTTTATAAATATTTAGAAAAATTAGTTAGTGTATTTTCATCATAGATTAGGTTATTTTTGAAAATAGTCATTCAGTAATAATATATTTGAAAAGTATTATCAAACTTGTGGTATAACTGAAATTTTTTCCTAAAATAACACTTTTCACTCTTTTTCTTTCCTTTATTTTTTCACTTACATTTTGGTTAAATAGTTGTTTTAGAGTAAAATAATAAATGAAACAATATTTTCAACTGAGTTATTCTAAGATTATCCAATCAAGATAAAAACATTTAGTTCTGAAGAGTAAATATTTTGTGAATTGGTAGAGAAACATTCATCATATTCTAGTAACTCCTAGTTATTCTAAAGAGTAAATATTTTTGTGAATTTGTTTTTGCTAATTATAGTCTCATTTTTTCCTCATATTTCTATTCATTATATTATTTTTGTTTACTCTATAACTTATCAATCACAACCAAAGATGAAATATATCTTATGAGTGTGACTGAAAAATATGAAGTGAATGTGAAGAAAATAAAAAGGCAGAGTGAAAAAATAAATAAAAAATGGAAGAGAGAATAAAATACAATTGATATATTTATTCTTGTTTAAGTTGGAGTAAATTTAGTTGTGTACTTTATTTTTCTTTAACAGAAACTAGAGGAAATATACATAAAATAAATTCTACCTGATTAGAAAATTTTCAAAGTAAACAAAGTAATTTTTTTTTATTATCATTTACTCTAAGAATATGATTGGGAAGTATGGAGTAAGTGAGAAAACAATAAAAATAAAGAAAAATGAAAAGAAAAAAAAAAGAGAAATGGAAGAGAGAGAGTAAAATAATTTTTTAGTGAGTAAAATAATTTTTTTAGTTAGACTAAAATTGTTAGTGTATTTTAATATTCTCTAACTGTAACTAGAGAAAATAAGCGGAAATGAATTTTTCCCTTATTGGTAAAATTTTCAGTGTAAATAAGAGTAATTTATTTTTCCCCTTTAATTATTTACTTTGCCCATATTCTTCTATGATGTAATAATTTCAATTAAACAAATAAAACAAAATGTAAAAACAAAAGAGTAACTGATTTTTCTTCTTTCATTATTTACTCTTATTGTATGATTGGATGGCATTGTTAGAATAATAACAAGTGGAGTAGATTTGTTTTACTATGAATCCTTCTTAAAAACATCCAATTAGAAAGAAAAAGATTTGACCAAAAAAAAAAGAAAGAAAAAGATAAAAAAAAAAAATTCTCTAACAAATATTTGGCTTGTCTTTTCTATTTTTTTCTACCTTCATTTTACTCTAACAAAATGTAGAGTAAATTATAGTAACAGAAGTTACAGAATAAACAACTGATTTTTCACTTTTCATTATTTCTCATATTTAGACCCTGTTTACGTTTTCACAAATGTTACACTATTTGCGTTTCCAGTTAGACCCTAAAAGTGACATACAATCACAACACAGCCTAAAAGTGACAGACACAGCCTATATGTTTTTTTATTTTGTTAATATTTGTGAGATCCATTACAAATCAAATCAAATTATCAGTCAATCAGTTCGAGTAAAATCATGAATGGTCCACCAACCATACCTCATTATGAGGTTTGCCAATGCACATGTACTTTAGCTAGTTTTTGACTATTCAAACAAATAACATGTCCATTATAATAGTTTAAAAATCTTCTCACCAAATAAGTACGTTCTTATCTGCAGGTAATTTGATTACAAAATTGTCAGAGAATACAGATTAATGTCTTTACCAACACGGTTCCTCTAAAAACATCCAATGTGGCTGTTCAGGATTGTGGATTTACACGATGCAATGATGGATACGTTGCCTGACATAGAAGCAATCTTCTTATGAACAATGGTGTCTGTGTTGCAAAGTGTTAGCTAAAGACCAAAGCATGTCTCCACAACTTTACTAAATAAAGTCTTAGTTCTTCTTGTCCAACCCATTCCAAGTTCAGTAAAAGTGTAAAATAGATCCCAAGACAAGAAGTAACACACAGATTATTATGTCATATTCTTCCAAAATGAAGAAATGAGAGCTACATCAGTCCCCTAAATCAACATATATCCTCCATCCACACACCAAAAAGGCTCCTCATAAAACTTGTGAGCCAGAGCAGAGCATCAAGCCAAAAAAAATGAGTAGGGACTACAATCAGGGCTTAATCAAAGTCAAGAAACTCCATTCTCTTCCTCATTGTTCCTCTCAGCTCACTCGCTTCTCTCTCCACTCTTTGCGCCTACACCATTATACACACAATCCCCAGAACCAAATCATCAGCAAACATAAGGGACAATCAATTTGTAACTTATGTGAAGTTATAATATCTGAGTGGTGGTGCCTTACCCTTTTAATCTCTGTCTCTGAGACGCGAATCATATGTGGAGGAAGCTCCTCTCTCTCCGTGTCCTAACACATAGCATAAGGACAACTCAGTGAACTAGAAACACACAAAAAAAAAAGTAAAAACAAGGAGAAGGCTTACCAGGTCACCAATCAGAACAACATTCTCTCCACGGATTACATAGAGTCCTAAAGGAATGTCGCAGTATTGCTCACCAACAATTACCCTCTCGCAAGCACCTTCTAAAACCGCATTGGCTGTGTATATCAAAGCGAGTAAAGCATGGTTTTAATCTCTCTGCCACCACTAACACTATTTATAAATGTAGGAGAATCAAAATTTAAAAGTGAATACCAAATTGATCAAAAGAACGGAGTGTTCCCATTAGCTTTCTACCATCTCTAAGCAGCACAAGTAACTTTCCTGCATCATCACCAAGAGCAGAGACAACATTCATAAGTAACTCCACATGTGACTGATAATAAACCCATATCAAACTCAAAGAACTCAGAATTTGAACTCATACAAAACATGTTAAACTCTGCACTTCTAAAAATTTGAATCAAGAATGAGCTAACAATGTCATCATATTTGATACTTTGCATTGTAAAAGCTAAGCAACAATAATCAAAGAACAGACTGAACTGACCAAATAAACAAAAACGAAAGCTTTGATGATTCGATCTCATAAGTAATTAGCGTCTCTTTTGCGATAAAACAAGACCGAAAGTGACAAACTTTGAATAAGCCCATATAAATTTACGAACTAGTTACCAATAAGAACTCAAAATCAAACACAAAAGACACTGAATTTGAGGCAATCACGCCATATCCTTGCATAATACGGTTCAATGTAAATCAGAGAGAGAGAGAGAGAGAGAGAGAGAGGGATTACTATCGAGATAACTAGCGAGTGAAGTTGAAAGGTATATATCTTCAGGACCACCAGCCCAAGACATCGGTCACTGACTCTATCAGCTCGAGACTGAAGCAAAGGTTTGGTCTTTGTAAGAGACACAAGCAATGTAATAATCGAACAGAGAAGGAGTAAGCAGTCAGAAGGTGGAGAGAGACAAATAAAGGTTAGGGTTTTGAGTGACCAAAGGGTTCAGCTTTAGGAAGCGATAAAAAAAGATTGGGACTTTCTAACTCTAGATCGAGACACGGCCACACGTTCGCCAAAAAACAAAGTATTAATCCATGGTATGAATAATATAGTTAGTCATTGTATACTTAAAAAATACTTCAAAAACTTTGATTAAAAAAAACACTTTAAACAAAAAATATGGAAGTTTTATTGAGTTTTTAAAAATTGTATTAGTCACACATTTTGAGCCTTCCAAAACATCTAGATATATGGACTAAATTATATTTTATAAATTTTAAATCAATATAATTGATAATATTTACCACAAAAGACGAGTTTATATAGTTTAAAAGCTTAATTAGTTGCATTCAATTTAGTATTTGAATTTTAGGTGAATTACAGAATATTACTATGATTTTAGTTTAAACACATTAAAAATTCATCCAAAACTATATTTTAAACATAAAAATGGTGTTTAAGTAAAAATACTATTAAAATACTTCGAAATCAATATAAATTTTGAAAAAATGTTAAAAATAGCAAAAGTTAAATACCACTTCGAAAAAATAGTTTCAATCAAAAATATATTAACATTTAGTTTTACACTTTAGTGATTATTGTTTTGAGTATAGTGGTTGAGTTTTTAAATGTTTTATAATTATTAAGAAGAAATAATTAAATATACTTTCATCATAATTGAAAGATATTTTTGAAAATTATCATTCATTAAAGATAAATTTGTAAATTGATATCAAACTTGTGGTAAAATTACAATTTATTCATAAATTTCTAAAACCAACTACTTAAAATATTGTTAATTACATTTTTAGATAACAAGTTCAGGAAGATGAATTTTAAAATATTTTAAAAGTTCATGTTTTATAACATCACATTATTATTTTAATAATTCAGTTCAATCTAGATTGATTATACTTTTTAATCATCACTTAAGCAATAATATATGTGGCTTTTACATTTTTATTCGTCAAATACAAATTACAATTACGCAAAACTCATTATTTTCCAGAGTTACACTTCTGATTAATCTAAAAATAAATAATGACAACTTTCACTTTTATTATATCCCGTGGTAATCCAATCACGTCACGACACGAGAGCACCATATCACGGCGGTGCGAAACTACGCGGCGTTTTCTCAGCACAAAAAACGCGTCGCAGTTTATTTTAAAAACAAACAAACATCAAAAAAAAAAAAAAAAAAAATCGATTCGCACTTTTGTATCTATCTATCTCAATCTATCATCATCGGAGAGAAAGTCCCCTTGAGACGGAGATATCGTCGTACATAAGCAAGCAAACCTTATCCCTTCACCACTCTAAAACCCTAAAAAAGTCAGGTTCGATTCTCACTGCTTTTAAGATGCGACTGTTTGCGAGATTTAGGTTTTCTTCGTTCACGGATCCTGATCCTTTGCTGATAGATCTTATGGGTTTTTGAAAAACGCGATAGTGATCAGTTGTAGTATGGTTTGCTTTTTGGTTCTCGCTTAAGTTCAGGAAGTTGAGAGTTTTCTATGAATGGGTTTTAGTTTTTAATATTTTTTGTAAAGATGATTTGTGAAAGGAATGTTTTTTCTTACGCAATTGCATCCAAAGTTTCAAGCTTTACATGTTTTTTGAAGATCTCTGGCCAAAGTCTGAGAGTATATTATGTCTGTGGCATTGGAATCTAGTGTAGTTAGAGATCTGTTTTGTTTTTTATCTTTGGTCTTAGACTGAGTCAACGAGTGTTTCTCACTGATGTTTTTTTAGGGAGGGATTGATCATGGCAACTGCAACTATGGCTACAGCAGCTGGAGCAGCTGCTCTTTTGTACTACACGTTGAACAGGAAACTGATCGCTGGTCCATCTGATGTCGACGATGAAGCTTCTTCTAGTCGTGCTTCTTCTTTGAGGATTGACCGTGTTTCGCATAGACTTATTCAAGCTCCAGCGACTTGGTTGGAGACTATTTCTACTCTCTCTGAGACTCTTCGTTTTACTTACTCCGAGACTCTAGGGAAGTGGCCTATTGGTGATCTCGCCTTTGGTATTAACTTCCTCATCAAGAGACAGGTAAAACATCTTCTGATCTTTATAACGGTGACAAGTTTTAAATGTGAACATTTGGTAATTGTGGAAATAAAACCGCAGGGACTTCTACATGTTGATCGTGTCTTTGGTGGTGAAGATAGTATAGAGCTTAAAGGACCAGAAGTAGCCAACGAGCTCAAATATTATTTGCATTTGTTGACTCTGTGTTGGCATTTCTCTAAGAAGCCGTTTCCTTTGTTCTTAGAAGAGACTGGCTTTACAAAGGACAACGTTCTCATTCACGAACCCAAAGCTGGGGTAAAAATTATAACAACTCTGACTTTTTAGACGCTTTTTCGACATAATGTGTAAATTTTTGCATCATGCAGATATTGAAGCCAGCTTATACGGTTCTTGTCGACCACAATACAAAATGTTTTCTATTGTTGATCCGTGGAACGCATAGCATCAAGGACACCTTGACGGCTGCGACAGGCGGAATAGTGCCGTTCCATCATACTGTTGTAAATGAGAGTGGGGTCAGCAATTTGGTCCTAGGGTATGCTCATTGTGGTATGGTTGCTGCTGCTCGGTGTATAGCAAAACTTGCCACTCCTTGTCTTCTTAAGGGTCTTGAGCAGTATCCAGATTATAAAATCAAGGTACTTGTAGTTGTAGCCCATTCTCTATTGGTTTTAGCTAAAGATTGTATGTAGACTCACACATTCTATTGTTGGCAGATTGTAGGGCACTCTTTGGGTGGTGGAACGGCTGCTCTTTTAACATATATATTGCGGGAGCAGACAAAGCTCTCTACAGCTACATGTGTTACATTTGCACCAGGTTTTTCATCCAACATTGTTTCAGTTACATCTAGGGATACGTTCTCAAAGATATAAGACTGAGCTTTTGTTCTTCCTGTGTTCTTCAGCTGCTTGTATGACTTGGGAATTAGCTGACTCCGGGAACGACTTCATTGTTACTGTCATAAATGGAGCCGATCTAGTGCCTACATTTTCTGCTGCATCAGTAGATGACTTACGCGCTGAGGTGAGCTTCATAAGCTCCCAGATTATATGCCTTGACAATGCTTTATTTATACATGGATGAGAACTTTATTTTGTGCTTCTTCAGGTAACAGCATCTGCTTGGCTAAATGATCTGAGAAATCAGATCGAACGGACTCGAATCCTCAGCACTGTTTATCGCTCAGCGACGGCTTTAGGATCCCGCCTTCCTTCTATGGCCTCTGCTAAAGCAAAAGTTGCTGGTGCTGGTGCAATGTTACGGCCAGTGTCTAGTGGCACACAGGTAATAAGCTACACTGAGTATACTTCTTTACTTAGAAGCAGCTCTTAAGAGTCGGAACAGTCACTGAGAAAAAACAAACTTTATGCAGGTTGTGATGAGGAGAGCTCAGAGTATGTTGACCCGTCCTGCACTAAGCTTATCTTCTTGGTCATGTATGGGACCCCGGCGTAGAGCCAATGCTACTCAACCAAACTCGGAACATCAGATAGATCCTTCTGAAGCAATGTCCCCCGAAACTTCAGATCCTCTTGTTGCTACCACAAGTAGTAATTCCATGAGTGAAGAAAGTGACGGGAAGTGGAAATCAGAAGCTGAGTGTTCTAATTACGATGAAACATCTGCTCGTCTTGGAGCCACTGATCTTGACGAGTGTGAGGATCCAGACGACATCGAAACACGCCAAGAGCGTATGACTGAAGCTGAGCTATGGCAGCAGCTGGAGCATGACCTTTACCACGACGACGACTCTTCAGAGCTGCCTGAAGAAGCAGATGTGGCGAAAGAGATCAAAGAGGAAGAAGAAGCCGTCATCGCAGAGGCAGGTGTGGCTCAGTCAGAGATCCGTGCGCCTGAGATGAAAGAGTCTCACAGATTCTTACCACCAGGGAAGATTATGCACATTGTCACAGTCCGTCCTGAGGCCATAGAGACAAACGAAGAAGATGATGCCCTGGAAAGGCCTGAGACAGTGGAGACGGTGGAGGAGGGAAGAGTAGGAATCTTTCTGACGCCGAGGTCATTGTATAGTAAGGTGAGGTTATCGCAGAGGATGATAAGCGATCACTTCATGCCTGTTTACAGACGACAGCTCGAAAGGCTGATACAAGAGCTAACGCACGAGCAGGAACAGTCTTGAAGCTTATGTTCGTGTTTTAGTTCCTTTTTTTTTGTATTTGCAGTTGTAAATACTTGTTTTATTGACTATTACCTTTAAGAAAGCTTTCTTTTGTTTGTTTATATATATCAATGTTATCTTTCGAGCCTTGCGTCTGTAGAGGAAATTTCTTGTTCAATTGAGAAGCGCTCAAATCTTTTGAGGCTGCCTCCAACTTTTAAAGCTACGCAAGGGTGGTTCTATATTCGATCCTTGGGTTGTTGTTGGTTTGTTTCGCTTTGTGTTGCAGTCTTGCAGACATGGAAGTCAAGGTCGATAAGAGTGATTCATGATTCCTTTTCTCACTCGGGTTTGTAGTATTCGGTTTGGTTTGTGCAATAGTTATTGTTGAGCCAAATCCTGACTCGGCCTGGAGTAGTTATCAACTCGAGGTGTGAAGTCGATCCATCTGGTTTCGACTTGGATGAAGGAGGATGTCGAGTAGGAGATCGATAAAACTGATCTTGTTTGATTGAAACAGTCAAACAGGTCAACAAATATACCAAATGGTTTTAATATTTGCGGCAACTAGAATGATTTTCGCGGCAAATATCGAAACCATTTGATATATTCGTTGACATGTTTGACTGTTTCAATCAAACAAGATCAGTTTTATCGATCTCCAACATCAATAGAATGGATATAAAAGGAGTAAGAGCAAGAGAAGAGCAGGGACATTCATGTCAGTATCGATTTCTCTTTGTTCATTCATTTTTAATCTAATTTTCATTCTTGTTAACACCATTGATCTTGTAACCCGATATTCACCAATACAATCCATTTTCATCAACTCAAACATGTTTATATAGCTGTTGTTTTAAGAAGTTTGCCTCCTAAATCTTTTTTTCTCTAATCTACTACAAGTAAATACTATTAAATACTAGTGTGTGTTTTAGGATCCACAATGATTATACATTGCAACGACATTCACCTAACAAAACCTTAGGTATTAAACTCATTGCTCTATATCTGATATCCGTTACTTTCAGGCTTAGTTGATGCCTTGAGACTCAATACCATGTGTTCTTTAATAGCTATATCACCTTGTTTCTTCCCTAACCAACCAAACTAATCAGAGACTATACAATCTGTAATATCTGAATTTGTAATGATTAGCTTTCAATTTTTTTGAATCTTTCGATAATTGCCTTTATGCCGCGTTTGCTTATTATTGGTTCGTTGTTTTGTTATACCTGCCACTTTTTTATAACCTCAAGATTCATATTATCCTCGTGTCAATATCGAATCGCAGTCATGTGACCCCACGTCTCCTCCTTGATACTTGCTTCTATGATTAACTAAAATTAATACTATATAGTATCAAAAAAACGTTATCTCGTGGGAGACGCATCTGTCACCAATTATTCATATACTGCTGACGTGGCATACATACAAAACAAAAAAGATTCAAATCGCTCAAAGAGATATAAATAAATACGTCACCAACGTATCGAATCTTCATCCATCCATCGCCATTGCAATGGCCACGAAGCTCTCTCTCTCCTCCTCCGTCTTCTTCTTCGTTTTCTCTCTCTTCCTCTCTTTCTCATCATCTTCGTGGGATGGCTTAGAGTCATACATCGTCCATGTGCAGAGCTCTCACAAGCCTTCTCTCTTCTCCTCACACAGCCACTGGCACAACTCTCTCCTCCGCTCTCTCCCCTCCTCTCCCCAACCCGCGACGCTCCTCTACTCTTACTCACGCGCAGTTCACGGCTTCTCCGCTCGTCTCTCACCTTCCCAAACCTCCGCTCTCCGCCGTCACCCTTCCGTCATCTCCGTTATACCGGATCAGGCGCGTGAGATCCACACTACTCACACCCCTGCCTTCCTCGGTTTCTCCGATAACTCCGGTCTCTGGAGCAACTCTAATTACGGCGAAGACGTGATCGTCGGCGTTCTAGACACCGGAATCTGGCCGGAGCATCCGAGTTTCTCCGATTCAGGTTTCGATCCGGTGCCATCTACATGGAAAGGCGCGTGCGAGATCGGACCTGATTTTCCGGCGTCGTCTTGTAACCGGAAGCTCATCGGAGCACGAGCCTTCTACAAGGGATACCTAACGAATCATCGGAATGGATCAACGCACGCGGAGGAATCGCGATCGCCGCGCGATACAGAAGGTCACGGGACGCACACTGCGTCTACAGCAGCTGGATCCGCGGTGGTCAACGCGAGTTTGTATCAGTACGCGCGTGGTGTGGCGCGTGGAATGGCGTCGAAGGCGAGAATCGCTGCTTACAAAATCTGTTGGTCTAGTGGTTGTTACGATTCCGATATCCTCGCGGCTATGGATCAGGCCGTTACGGATGGGGTCCACGTGATCTCACTTTCCGTTGGAGCTAACGGCTTCGCTCCGGAGTATCATAAAGACTCTATAGCGATCGGAGCGTTTGGAGCGATGAGGCACGGGATCGTCGTTTCTTGCTCCGCCGGAAACTCTGGGCCTGGACCTGAAACCGCGACCAACATCGCTCCTTGGATCCTAACCGTCGGTGCATCCACGGTGGATAGAGAGTTCACCGCGAACGCAATCACCGGCGACGGGAAAGTCTTCACGGGGACGTCATTGTACGCCGGAGAGCCTCTCCCCGATTCTCAGATTCCTCTGGTGTACTCCGGCGACTGCGGAAGCAGGTTGTGCTTCCCCGGGAAGTTGAACTCGTCGTTGGTGGAAGGGAAGATCGTTCTCTGCGACAGAGGAGGTAACGCTAGGGTTGAGAAAGGAAGCGCCGTTAAAATCGCCGGCGGAGCCGGCATGATTCTCGCGAATACGGCTGAAAGCGGTGAAGAGCTTACCGCCGATTCGCATCTCGTCCCGGCGACGATGGTCGGAGCTAAAGCCGGAGATCAAATCCGCGACTATATCAAAAACTCAGACTCTCCCACGGCCACGATCAGCTTCTTGGGGACTTTGATCGGACCATCTCCTCCTTCTCCTAGAGTCGCAGCCTTCTCTAGCCGTGGACCAAATCACATAACCCCGGTTATCCTCAAACCGGATGTAATCGCGCCAGGTGTTAATATATTAGCCGGTTGGACCGGAATGGTCGGTCCAACCGATTTAGATATCGATCCGAGACGGGTTCAATTCAATATAATCTCCGGTACATCGATGTCGTGCCCACACGTGAGCGGACTCGCCGCTCTCCTCCGTAAAGCTCATCCCGATTGGTCACCGGCGGCGATAAAATCCGCACTCGTGACAACCGCTTACGACGTCGAAAACTCCGGCGAACCAATCGAGGATCTCGCCACCGGTACACCATCGAACTCGTTCATCCACGGAGCGGGACACGTGGATCCAAACAAAGCGTTGAATCCCGGTTTGGTTTACGACCTCGACGCCAGAGAGTACGTCGCGTTCCTCTGCGCCGTGGGGTACGAGTTCCCGGGGATTCTAGTCTTCCTCCAAGATCCGTCTCTCTACGACGCCTGCGAAACGAGCAAGCTTAGAACCGCCGGGGATCTCAATTACCCGTCTTTCTCCGTCGTTTTCGGATCGAGTGGGGAGGTTGTTAAGTACAGGAGAGTTGTTAAGAACGTGGGGAGAATGTTGACGCGGTGTATGAAGTCGGAGTTAAGGCTCCGGCGAATGTGGAGATCGATGTGTCGCCGAGGAAGCTTGTGTTTAGTAAGGAAGCTAGGGAGGTGGAGTACGAAGTGACGTTTAAGAGCGTTGTGCTTGGAGGCGGGGTTGGATCCGATCCGGGTCATGAATTCGGGTCGATTGAATGGACTGACGGTGAACACGTCGTCAAGAGCCCGGTGGCTGTTCAATGGAGTCAGGGCTCAGTTCAGTCATTCTAATTGATGGGCCTATATGTAAATTGGGCCGGTCAGTTTACTCATTGTTGAGCCCTTACTCTTGGGTTTTAGACCACTATGCATGGGGTGAATGAGCAGATTTGCATTTGTAACATTATTTCTTTTTATTTCTGCATCATACCAGAAGTGAAATGTTTTTTAATGTAATAATAAAATAGTCGATTTCAATACGATTTAAATAAAAAATGAAAGAGTCGTTTTCTAAAAATTTAATCAAGATTATCAAGAACTTAATCATTTGATTCGGTGAATATTTTTAATGAGGAAAGGTACACAAAAGAGCCAAGAGAGAAGTCCAGCAATAGAGTCAACAACACTCAACATCAAAACCATAAATAAAAAATGGAACATTAGCCGTCCATGAAGTAACGCACACACAAAAAAAACAGTTAAGAGAGAAGTCAATAAACATATACTTTTCCCGAGTGAATGGTTCTCACTAGTACCTACATAATTGCATTGAAGTTGACTTTCTATGTAATAGAGCCAAAAGCGCGGTCCCTAGAGCCAACGTAACTAGTAATGTCTTCTTCATTACCAACGCAAAAGTAGGCTTTATTTTTGTATAGCCTAAGCTTATCTACTTACATTACTTATATATGCATAATCATTTGCACCTTAATACAAAAAGAAATAACCAAAGCAAATTGGTTTGAACAATTGTAACTAAGAGCACACAAACATAACCTATAGTTAATGAGTTTTCCATGTCCCCTCATTCGATATGTGAGGTCTATTTTTGCGACGAACAGTGAGTTCATGTTTTGGAGGCTCGAAATTCTTGTTTTTTTGTTTTTGCAAATATCACATTATTTTTTGTGTTTTGGTTTTACTCACACACGATATCACACATCACTTCTCGATAAGTTATTCATCCTTCTATTATTCCAGTACAAAGACATTTAGCTTTGAACTTATAAACAGATGTATGATAGAAAATATAAGCACACTTTATGATATATGTAGTCAAATCATTTTTTAAATTCTTTCATCATATTTATATATTAAAAAATAAAATGTTACAATATGATTAATAACGGGGGAGTAGACAAGACACTACGAGGAATTGTATGTTTACCCCCTAAAATAGTAATTTACGAATTTTAAAAATGACATCGTCTCAATACAAGAACACATAATATATGTGGTACAACTTAAATGTCGTGATATATAGGTCATCCTCTAAGCATATAGCTAAACTGTGTATTCCTTTTTGTTATATAACAACAAAAACAATAAATACTTTATGATTTGGACATAAACTATATTAGTCTACGTAAATTACGTAATATGTTTAGTTGAATACCCTAAAATAAATAGACTTTAAAGAGAAAAATAATCAACATAAATTTTATTAAAGTATGTAAATATACATTTATACATTTTCGGTTAAATAATCTAGATTTAAAATTTAGAGTTATAGGATAAAATTTTGAAAATAAAATTTAAAATAAAAATGAAATTAAAATTAAAATTTTCTAAGTAGAAAAAATCTATTTTGATCATTTTTTTTTAGATCTATTTTTGTGATAAAAATTCAAAAAACTTTTTTTGAAAGATTTGCCCATATCTTTATATAGTCATAATTGACCAAGTAACTAATTTCATGACACTAGTCTCTATATATATATATAGGTTTCTCAATCTTTAAACTTCCATAAAACCATCTCTCTATTTCTTTACTCCTCAACAAAACTCTCTCGTGAGATACCATCATACCAATGGATACACCTTCATTCGTCACCTCCGCGTTCCGATGGCCGTCAAGTCGCCGGAAAGTCTATCTCCGACGACGTAAGCCGCAAGTGGTACGTCTCGGCGGAAGAAACAGTGCGCCACGTGGGAGGTTCTCGCTAAAGAAGGTGGTGAGAAAGATGAGGTTAAAGTGGCTGAGACTGTACTACGTGAGGCTCGTGAAGATGATCAAAGGGTATTATCGTAATTTAGCGCAGGAGTTTGCTGACGCCGGAGCTGCGAGTTATCAGCAGCGGATGACGGTGGAAACGGCTGCCTTTGCCGCTCCGGGACTAGGACTGTCTTTCTATCCCGAGTCTGGTCAACGTTTTTTTCTTGTTTAGCTAATTTTTTTCTCAAGTTAATTAGTAGTTTCAGAAGTAATTAAATTACCTCTGTACTATTATACTACTTTTGAATTTATTATTAAAAAGTGTACTAAAATGAATTTATCTTTAACAGTTGTCACAAAAGATATAAAAATAGAAAACGAATAAATGGATCATGGGAGGAGACTTGGGATTGTAAGAGTAACCAGTTGAGAAACAAAGACATATAGCTAATTTACAATTTAGATTTGAGGCATTGATTTACAAGATATGCATGTTCTTGTGGTGCAAATGTTTTTGATCTTTTAAACTTCTAAGAAACTAAGTGATTTGTTTTTGGACACATATGCGGATATGGTCTCTGCTTACGACCTATTTGCATAATCGAGAGAGAGTTTATCTGTTAACTGCACATTCCCGTCAAAATTAGTCTAGGTCTTTCTATAGATTTGGGATATTCCAATTTTTTTTTTAAAAAAAACTTCTAAGAAAACTACAAGGATTTTAGGACCAACTAAATCTACACAGAGAGGTCTACACATATTAGAATAGACAATAGTAAAACTCGTGAAGACGTGGTCCTTGTGGCCAAGGTGGAACTTCTGATGGCCACAACCACTCTCCCAACTAAGGTTTACAATTTGTTTTCTCTTATCTTATTCTGTTTGTTTTTAAATGATGTTTCTTAATTTCGATTTGGCTTAACAGTTATAAACTTTTGTTATTTTAAATATAATGCATCAGATTTAGAAGAAAAAAAATCAAGAAAAAACTATAAGAACATTTTTATCGCAATGCTCAAAACGTCTCTTAGTGAGAGGGGGGCACTGTTTTTTCAAAAACGTCTCCTATGAAACTAAAATAAAAGACATTTGTTATGGGTTATTTGCACTGTTTGTGAGCCCTACCGACACATGACGACCTGCAATTAATATATTTTTAATTTTTTTTAGACAAAAAAAAAAATATTAAAAAACCTTTTAATGATAAATGCAATAAGATGGTCTAAGGGAGTTTTTAAGAACTTTTTTCAATGAACCATTTATTTTTGAAGTGTGAAAGTAGTATGTATCGACTAAAATAAATTTATTAATAACTGAAAACTCTTATATAATTCAAGTACATATGAGGAAGTGAAGTGGTTAAATTTTCACTTTTGCAGTTTTTTCACCGAGTTCGACTTCACTAAATAGTGTTTTTTTTTCGTGTTGTAAAGTTAGCTATGGTTCTAACTTCTAACCTTGTCGATCCAACTGATGAAAAAAAATATCAAACACATACATATAATCTTTCTTTGACATACATATAATCTTCTTCTTTTTTTCTGTCAGCAAGCAACAAACACATACTGCATCTGAAATACACAACACATAATACATATCTATTTATTTAACTCACATGAAAATTCTGTAACGAACGTAAATCGTTTTTCCAAAGCAGAAATTCGAACTCTGAGACTTGAAAGTTATCATGCCTTTGTTAAACCTTTAAAACCTCAGGTGTTTTGAAAATAACAAATCATTGTTTGTTCTCAAATTGAATAATGGGTTATTTGACAAAAGCTATTGGGTTCATATAAGCAGCGAAAAGGAACAATCATTGGATTAGAAAAGCCCAAAATGTTTTTTAAGTCCAGCCCATCAAAGTCGATCCAAACCGGGTTGTATTTTCTCGGTTAAGAGAAACCGGGATGAAATGTAGATAAATATGTTTTTATTTATTTATAAATGAGTAATCTGTTTGTACATAAGACTGGTTCTATACAAATATATATTACATAAATCACAAATCCATGTACAGCTAAGTTCAAAACAAAAGTATAAACAATCCAAACAACACACCATAATAACACAAACCAAAAAGAAAAGAACAAACTAGTTGAAACACTTTCAACTTTTTGTTCTTTGTTTCGCAGTAGAGATTGCACATAAAAGACAGAACACACTTTCAATGGATCAGTAAATAGCCAAGGATGACTTCCCGTCATGGTCTCTCATCAACCACCACTATTCTCACATGAGAACTGAGACATGGTGGTTTGATGATGGATAACCTGAGAATCTTAGTCGTGGATCTTGTTGGAACATGTCGTTGCTGTTCCCAGTTAAGCCACTAGACCCGACCGCGACGCCCAAAATGTCCATTTGCCTGAACTTGACCGGTGGTGGGGCCAAGAACGGAGGAGATTGTGATTCTTGAAGCTTCTTTGTGTTGAGGAAACGTCCACCAGAGCCTCTAGCTCTCTTTAACGCATGAAGGTGGCGAGACTCGTGAAGGTATGGCTGCATATTTGCATAGACAAAGTCACTCTCTATATAGACATGAACCTCTGAAACTTGTGTTTTAGTTATATAGAGGTAGGTAGTAACCGTACTTTACGGACTCTGATGAGCTTGTTCTGAGCTTCAAGCTTTGCACGGTGCTGCCTGCGACGGAGAATGGCTTGGTATTGCTTCGCATTTACGAATACTGGTTCGTTCTCTGGAATGTTGTGAGGCAGAAGCATTCTTGAAGGAACCATCAACCCTCCAATGTGTGGATGCTGCAGCACCTTCAAAGAAACAAAATAGTTTTCGATAAGATGCAACAACAAGACTATCATGTGATGTAATCATTGTGTATTACTACCGTGTGTTGTGATTCATATGGGAAAGACATGAAACCATTGCCATGTAGAGGCCAAGAAGCCTGAGAGTATAGAAAATAAACGTCATTACGTTTTGTATATACAACATTTATAATACGGTCAAAGATGATTGATAGATTAAACCTCAATAGTAGGAGGAGTTACTGAGTTTTGAGAGACCTTGGACAAGATTGATTTTGGATGACTTCCACTAGGATTCCCTGAGAGATGGGTAACAATGTTGTGGCCATACTGATTATTAATATGTTCCCCTAAGCTTGCAACATCACCAGATGATTCTCCTCCTCCAGTGGATAGTGTAGAGGAAGAATCATCATGGCCCTGCAATTGAAAACCTGTTTGTTTCATCCCTGGGAAATGGGTAGACATCATCTCCATTGTCAAGCTTAAAGTGTTATTATTGTTGGCGGTCATGGATGATGCTGATGATCCTTGGACGTTTGAGTTATTAGTGAACATGGAGTTTCCCCAAGAAGTTGCAGGACGAGACAATGAATCTTTGCTATGAAACTCTTTCATTGTCTGAAACGTTATATCCATGAAAAGAGACAATATATATAACCAAGTCAAGTAAAAAAACAACTAGTCATAAGTCAATTGGAACGAATCTATAACAGTTCTTGATTCAAAGAAAGAATAACAGATCTAAGAAAAAAAATAAAGAAAGGAAAACATCAGATCTGATGATGAAACTAAGTAGGAAGCAAATATTCTGAATACAAAAACCGATGAACAAACAAATCAGATCAAATCATTGAAACGTTCACAAAAAAAAAAAAAGCACGAACATGCAAATACCAATCAAAGAGAAATCATGGAACTATAACTATGGATATATCAAAACTCCTTCGAACTTTAATGATCCACTTCAAAAGAAGACATAACATAACCAAAATTAGAAGAGACAAACAAAGCGTTTATTTACCTACCTTATTATCACCCAAAAAAGGTTTGTTTCCTCTCAAAGCAGAATACAAATAAAATCACCTGAGGTTGAGATGATACATGTCTCCTTCCTCAAAACATGGTTTCTTTCTTTCACTGTCTCTGAATATTTGAGTGTTATTGGGCTAAAGAGGAAAGCTTTTACATCACTTTTATTTCTCTTCGGCAGTTACCAACTCTCCACCACTAATTCACTGTGTATACCTTAATATTAAAATTATTCGTTCTTACATTATTAATCATTCTTAGCTTCCTTTTGTTTTATTCCTAACCTAATAAAATCCATTTAGCAAACCAGATAAAAATCCATTTAGCAAACCAGATAAAAATCCATTTAGCAAGTTTATAGTGAACTCTTTTTAAATGTTAAAATCATTTTCGAGAAAATAGTATTTTATTTAAAAGATTAGAAGAAGTCTTTTGTTTTTCAGTTGGAAAGTAGAGATTAATCAGGTCAGGTGTATAAAGTTTGGATTCTGATGTGGTAATAATGTAATGAGAAGAAGAAAGAAAAAGTTGTGTGAAATTATCTTATTCACAGCCGCCATATTACTGTTCTCAAATCCACGCGCTTCTCGATATCGCGTGATTGTCACGCCTGGTGTTTGGAAAAATGAAAATGAAACACGTCACGAGCAACATAGACATTTCCCTTCCTTTTCGTTTGTCGTTTATAGTCTTAAAAGTTTTTGTCGGAGTTTTGGGTTTTCTGTATATTTTTTAACATAAAACCTAAATTAGTTGAATCAACAAAACAAAACACACAAATGACTCGACACAATTACAAAAAGAAATTATATAATTTAGGTATGATTCTTTTTTTCTTCTTTGTCGAATCTTAAAACTTAGGTTTTTGTTGCCCACCAAATCGTCTCAACCTCATATTCGTCATTATGTTAATAATCGGTAGACCAACTATGGATAGCAACTATACATGCCCTACATGAATTAACACATAAACAAAACGAATGTATTGCTATCACAGAAATACATATAAAGAATACATTTTGCGTGCTTTGAAAATCTTTGTTTGTATCATTTTATTTTCCTCGTAAACGAATCATAAGCCTTTTATTTTAGAAACTAAAGTTCACCTAAAAATTGACCAAACAAAATGCGTTAAATAAGCACACAAACACACACACAAATGCGAGTGATGACACATGAGAAAGACCTAAACTCTAAAATATGTATATCTTCAGAATACAAATATATTACAAATAGATAGTTTTTGCTTCTTTTTTTTTATGTTTTTTTCAAATGAGATTAAAAAAAAAATCCGACCACTGAATCTTAAAAAAAGAAGAGAAAATGGTTCCAGAAAATGGCTAAGACAAGGAAAAAAAAGGAGAGAACATAAACCAAAACAGAGCTTGGTTTGTTCATATCCTCGGGTTATTTTACTCTCGTCCTTGATTATATGGATTTTCCTGTAAAAGAGAACAAAGAGAGCGAGCGAGAGAGATCTCAGCATCCAAAAAGCTTAACAACACTTTGAACAAAAAAAAAAAGAAGATGGGAAATAGCACTAACCTGCTGGTACGGAGGAGGCGGCATGTAAACCATTTGCGGCCTAGGCTGACGACCCATCATCATTTGCTGCTGCTGCTGCTGCTGCGGATACTAAAAAAACATCACAGTTCCATCATCATTAGACTTCTTCTTTTGTGAATAGTGCTGGTTATAATAAGGTGAGGGTTTTGTGGTGTTTAGTGTCATCATACCTGGGGTTGTGCATTTGGAGGATAAAAGGCTTGAGGATGCTGGTGGCCAGGGTAATAAATCATCTGCTGCTGTCCTGGATATTGCGGCTGAATCTGCAAAATTTTTACATGGCGAGTTTTAGAGACTCTTGCTTCGTTTTCTGATTATGAATCCAGGTTGTATAAATGCAACACCATGAACTTACTCCGTAACCAAGAGGCATTCCAGGCATCTGCTGAACAGGTGCAGGTGGAGCAGGGTAGTAGAATGAGGCATCTGCCATCGGAGATTGAGGTCGCGCAGCAGCTGTTGGTTTGAAACTCTTTGCGTTTGGATTCAGTTTAAATTCCTGATCACACCCAACGACTCTTGATTAGTTAAAAAATGATAACAATTAACCACTATCAAAGTTTGAACAAATCATATAAAAAAAACCTTTGCATTTGGATTAAGAGTGGACTTTTCTGATGATGACAAAGAACCAATTGACGAGCTTGGTGATATTCCAGGACGACTTGATGTCGAAGGAGCTGGGCGGCTCTCTGAACTTCTTCTAGAAGCCGACTGCCCAGTAAAGCTTTCAGATTTGGGTTTACCAGAAACTTCACTGACTTGCCTTTCTTTCTCAGCAACAATCTTCCAAGACGAGGTTGCACCACCGGCACCAAGTTTTGCACCTTCTTTGGTATCTATATTCCAAACACACAATATTTTCTTAACACTCACGCCTATGACTTGGTTCCTCATTAGATAGAAGTTTAATAACCACGTCACCACTGCTTGTGTACAAAAGCAATGTTTTCTACATTCTATTTGGCGACTTTAAAATAGTCCACCATCAGTGGAACATTATTGACCGCTACTATATAGTCAGTTGAGATAAACGTGAATATAAAAATTACTGTCAGGCCGAGTGAAAAAAAACGTGAGTCATGCTTTTAAAAATGAAAAGGTGTTTCTACGTGTAGAACAGGAAAACAAGTTCAGACTTCTATGGGCATGAAATTGTTCAAATGGATAAACAAATATAGAAAAGGGAGCAAGAAGGAAGTAGCGTATACCTCCATGAGCAGAAACTGATTCCTCCGCTGACTGTGTTAATAGCAAAGGAAGCCAAAGAACCAATGTTAAAACAATAATAGAACAAGGATTTAATTGCCCAACGCAATCATTGATTAAACAAGCATAATGAACATGGAAGTGAATTTACTCTGTTACTGTGGGAAAACTCCGGATTATTCTTGTTTCTTCGCTCACCCAACTGGCTCTCACTGTTTTGTCAAGAGAAACTCCTAATGTGAGAGAATTTTTTAGATGATTTAATAGTCCATAAAGTGATGGCAAAAAAATAACCTGATACTGCTGCCTGGGGCAGGAAAATCTTTGGATCGCTGTTCAGAGGGAAGGTGCTGAGCGTGATCATCAGATATGGAGCAGCTCTGCTCTACGTTTGTATTATTCCGAGAAGGCTGACTGGCATCCTGAATGAAAATGAATGTCAATATCAACAATTGAACTGCTGGAAACTATTATCAAGAAAAAGAACTCAACCGTACCCGTAATTCTTCAGATCCCTTGCCACTAGAAGAAGCTGGCTTCTGGACAGTAGAAGTAGATGAACCACCAAAAGTCTCATCGTTGCAAATGTCCAGCAACTCGTCGTCCTCTTCATCAAACCCACTATCATCAAATGCATCAACTGGAAGGACAGCTGAGTATTTTGATTCCTCGTCAATATCAAATTTCTCATTAAGCTGAAAGCCTCTTTCCTGCAGGCATGAACAATTAGAAATCTCCATTTATACAAATAACAACAAAAAAGTAGCGATCAGGCTGTGCAGATAAAACCGCCAAAATCACCTCTGCCACATGAAGATCCCGGGTATTTTCACCCTCAATCTCTCTCGCGATTCTCTGGGCTCTCTCTTCCAGCTCTCTAGTCCGAATGCCTCTGTCAAGTTTTGTGGTATAGATTTCCTCATCGAAAGTGCTCTTGACTCCAAACAGTGACTCATTCACCTTAAACTGATCCCATCCCCTACCCCTACAAACAGAAACCTATCAGCTGAGCATACTATCCATAAATAGTCATTTTATGAGAAATATGGAAACAAAAGTCTTCCTAAACTTATGGACATTCACCAAGGCTTTGCCTTCAATATACTATATGCTTTCACTTAAAGAAAAACTAGCTCAACAGAGAGATAGAGAGATCATAGCTTTCAAAAGGAATATCATAATAAGAACAAAGTGCAATCACAAAACATAATCTATTCATCCCCACCATTCTCTCGCATACATTGTTCAGCTAATAAACCATGGTGTAAGGATCTGGCAAACAAATCTACATATCAAGCATCCAATAAATAACTGCAAGAAATTTAAATGTGTGTATATATATATATATATACCTTTTCCAAGGGTCATCAAACACATTATCCAGACCCTGAGGAACATCCCCATCAGGTATCCACGGTTTTAGCTCTCTTCCCTGGTCAACATGACACGACTTTGATATAGAAGAGTCCGTCAACAGCTCCCCCGACTTCTCACTCTGAACGGCATTCAACATACCTTCACTAGATATGGAGAGATCCTAACACAAACAACAATGATATAAGGAATTAAAATGTCAAATCTCAACATAATGTCCCTGCCATAGAGCCATGTAACGCACTGACATAAACTTAAACAGAAAAAGTTTGCCTATAACTAATAAAAGAAAGCACACCTTAGCTATAACTTGCACAAGTTCATCAGCAGGAATAATGAATGTCTTGGAAGGTGGCTTTCTGACAAAGTCGGGGCGGGATTTATGCCCTCGTAACCCCCCATCTTTAATCAAGGTTGCCATCTTTAGAATGATTCCTGGAAGTTCACAGAAATTTAGAGAATCGCAAGAAATAGTAATGTAACTCTATGCTTCACATTCACAAATATAGGGGAAAAGAATTCTGATTCAGAGCCTCACCAAAATCCTTCTCCACATCAGCAGCATGAAATATACCACTATAAACCGATCCATTTTTTAGATGCACTTCCACAAGATGCCCAATCTTACATGTTGTGAGGTACACTAAGCCATCGCGTGAATGCCCCTTCAAGCTTCCAGCTTCCCCATTGGATGCTAAATATATATTAACAAGCATAAGAACTCAAAACATGATGTTGCAGATATAACACAGAGTACCAACAGCTAACCTGCATTTAGTGTATTTGCGGGATGTGACTTTATAGACTTCGCCTTATTCGGAACTCCCTCCCTTTCACCTCTTATGTATGGAGATCCATTTGATGAAGACCTAGACGGAAAACCAGGTTGCATATTCATTGCAGCCTCAAACTGTTCAAGCAAACAAGGGAAGGGAGTTAAAGAAAAAGAAATAGATCGTTTGCTGAAGGTGATTTACTAAAACAAGATTTTCTCAAGTTTTGATAGTTAGGTCTGAAAGGGCAATGAGTTCCAGTGTGAACTCTTGGAACAATGAATCGATCTATTACTAAGTTTCACAGATGAAACTGCTCAACTGAGGCAGAAACTATCAATAGAAAGTTACACCTAAATCCATGAATGATCTAATTAGACAACAACACATATCATGTACATGAAGCAGCAGCCTGATGCTCATCATCATCCCCAATAACAAGGTGAGTAACAAACTATAACCGATACAAGAGAGCTGAACCCGTACAGAGGAAATCATAGATCTTAACAGGGAGTATAGATATTCTTTTCACCACGAGATGCTGATTTACTAGCCAGCCTATACTCCTTAACAAAATCCTTAACTCTAAGTAGCAAAACGGTATAATCTCGTTACCATTAATGCGACTCTTCCACCCAGACCATCGAAACCTACGATTACCATCTTACGAGAAAATACAATCAGAGAATAGCAAATCATAGCACCAGCACTCAATTAAAGGGATCTCCAACGTAATCGAGCTAGAACTACGCATCCCAGTAAAACAAAACCCTAAATCAACCACCTGAATCACCAAATCCCCCAAAATCATCCTCGATAACGCGAAATAACAAAGAATCACAGAGAATGGATTACAAATCCAGAACTAAAAGATCATTCATTACCTCAAAAGATCAATCCCGATCCGAAACTAACTCGCCGTCACACCTACAAAACGAATGCTCCGAAGAAGGACGAGCTCGATCGATTGGTTCAACCGGAGCGAGTTAGGGTTTCGTACGGAGATAAGATTCGCGCGGAGAGAGTGACGGTGAACGATTCGGAGGCAATGATCGGAGCTGGTTGCGTGAAGCAGAATGATGAAAAGAGCGAAGAGCTGCAAGGCACAGATCGATGTATAGGAAGAATCAGCTACGGAAAAGTGCATGGTAAACACATGGTCTTTTCTTATTGTGGCGGTTTAGATTTGAGCGGGCTATTAACTATATCTGGGCCTACAAAGTAATGGGCTCAGCGTCGGTTATTAACTGAATTTGGACCCGTTTTGTAGTTGTTCATTTCTTTACATCTCCTTTACCTTAGCCATTAAGAACTTCTGATTTATCATTTATGCAATGTTTTTTAGATGTAAACCCGGATTAACAAAAACCAAACTAAAATTTATTATAAAAGATAAATATAGCTATGATTTTTAATAAATTAAAATCATTAGTATATAAACCCGAAGTAAACCAAAATAGATATGAGTTCAATATGATAGCTAATTTTTTATAAATCGAAATATCGAAAAGTCGAAAAAAAACAAACTGAAACCAGATCAAAATCAGAATTGAACATGCCTACTTTTTAGGAAAAAAATGGGTCGAGGAGTTATTTTTCCGCAAATACTAGATATAACACCAAATGTCTTTCGAAGTATGATTTCGTGCTATTTATCCCTATGAATAAAGTTTAAATTATGTTTTCTCATAAACATAAAATTTTATTCATATTTTTCCAAAGTATAAATATCAAATTCAAAAGCCAGAAATCGGTTTATATTGGTTTAGTGCTTTTAAGCAAACCAACAATTTTAGGGTTTTTGATTGAAAATTATTTAGAATTTTTGTTTTTTGGAACTTTAAAGTTTTAAAATGTCTGGTTGAGTTTTTAATCTGCTCCAAATTTATTTGTAGTAGGGTATTATTTTGTTTTAGTTTAGTTTTGTTCAGTTTATTTTATGAGATTTGATATTTTATATTTGGTTTTCTGAAACCGTGAGAAAATCAAAATTAGTGTAGAAATAAGTTTTGAACTTTATTCTCAATAATAAATAGTACGATGTCATACTTTGTGAAACATTCGGTACTATACGATAGTATTTGTGGGAAATAGCTCATCAATCCAAAAAATAAATAAAAGGATTGTTTAACACACATATAAAGAAATCAATCCAAAAATAAATAAAAGGATTGTTTAACACACATATAAAGAAATCAATCCTTCGATAATTAATTACCTTTTGTGAAAGAAATTAGAAAAGAGTAAAGAGATTTATCAAAGCGTTTAGCATTCTGTGAAAGAAATTAGAAAAGAGTAAAGAGATTTATCAAAGCGTTTAGCATACTGTGAAATGAAGTTTATCAAGCCAATGGTTCTCTTAGCAATGGGGTTAACGTTAAATTGGTTTTTAAAACGAAGTATTAAAGCATTGAAGGAGACAGAAAGGTGGGAGAGAGGGGGCAAAAAGTACTGATAGGCTTAGTTGGAAAAAGACTCTATAAAGTTTAAAATCATTAGTTAATTTATTATTGTGAGATAAGAAGCTTGAATCTAAAAGATTACATGCTTCACGACATGTCTCATCATGACTTGCTTTAAGATTTAATCTCACTTTATGCCTTTTACAGGTTCGAAGGTGCAGTATAGTACTTGTCACCATAAAAGTTAGGAAGATACTCGGGGAATAAACAAAAATCATCTTGAACGTACGTAGATAAACCGACATGTAAATCACCTGACCACTCATAAGGAAGCTACTCGAGAAGGTCTGGAATTGAGTTCCAACACCGACGGCATGAATAAAATGTTATGTATTTTTGTTAAATGGCTCTGAATAAAAAAAAACTTGTGTGGCGCATAAAGAGTATTTAAGATAATAAATATGAAACTGCACACTTAACAAAAATAAACTGTATTTAATTATAATTCAGACATGCAACAGAGTATAGTTTTTGACTTTTGAATACTAGTACTTGACAATTAACTACTAAAAATAAATTACTTCGTTACATAACGTGGGAGAGAACAGAGTTTGGTCCCAAAAAATTAAGGATCATTATGACTTTGTGAGGTGTTTTACTTATAACAGATTGGTCATATTAATATGGGAGCTAATACTGTAACAAAAAATAAATGGGAGCCAATATAGGTGTAGCTATATATAAGAACAAAGATACAGTCGTGGGTGCAAAATCAAACAGCCAGAATCATTCAAAACGCACGTGTCGACCTCTGATCACGCGTGAATTATTTGCACGGCTTCAAAGCTCTTTTTTTCTTTTCTTTTTTTTTTGTCAACCAAATCCTATTGGGTGATTTTGTGAGATATACATAGTAGAAAAGAATGAAAAATATAGATATGTATTGAAACTTGTGATAATTTGGTATGTAAGTGGACGAATTTCTCCTTCTGGCGCATGACGATTCATTAATACAATATTATACTATACTATACTATACTATTTGTCAAACATATAGTACAAAATAATTAATACATAAAATAACACTTTTTAAGGATGATAAAAAGAAGAAAATAACGAAAAAAAATAAGGATACAAGCAAATGAGAGGGATGCAGAAAAGGAGAAGACAAAAGAAGAGGCAAAAGAAAAAAAACACATGGCCGGAGGAAGAGAAATAGGAAGAGGATGAGGAGGAGGCGGGGCGGAGAGGGAGAAAAGGATGAGGAGGAAGTTGGAAGGAAGAGGAGGAAGAGAGAAAAAAGAAGGTGGGCGAAGAAAAGAAAAAGAGAAAAACTCTAAAACTTAATATCATATTCTATACTATACCATATTCTTTATTTAAATAGTATATTTTTTGTTTAACTGGTTTTCAGTGCTTAACACCTTTTTGATCTTTGATAATTTTTAAAAATACAATATTTATATGTTGTTGTTTGTAATTGTTTTGTTTTGAACAATAAATATAAATCAATTGTCTATAAAATAATACACCTACAAAAATGTCTTACTGTAACGTCACGTATTTCTATTCTATGATCGTTAAATAGAATAGAATTAAATAAATATTACATTGCAACAAAACAAGAATCATGAAGCGGAAGAAGAGATATGATTATCAGAGAAGCTGTTTGAGTTGTTGGAGGGAGAGAGGAAGAGGGATGGCGGGAAGGAGAGAGGAAGAGGGACGACGGGAGGGGGAGAGAGAGATTTTATAATAACAATTCTATTCTATGTTTCGTAAATAGAATAAAACAAAATCTTATAATAACTGTATTTCATCAATTTATCAATATATATTAGTTTTACAAAATTCAAAACTTTTTAAATTCCAAAAAAAATCTATGTTTTTAATAGATATTTAAGAAATCTAGACATATATTTTTTTATACTTATAAAGTTAATTAAAAATAAGAGATGAAAGTGAGAAAGAGTAAAATAGAAATTAATACATAAATATCATAGCCTAAAGGATGTAATGGTTATATTGTTATTTTTTTGGTTTGTTATGTGTATGTCGCCAAATTACTCAATCCTATTTAACTAAAAAATCCATTAGACATATATCAAATTACAAGCAGATTCAGTCTATCTTAATATATATTCAATCAGCCGAGTCGATTAGTTAAACTTCTCAATTTCATACCTTCAAGGATACTCCGCCTTTATACATGAAGCGGAGATTGATTCCTTATTCAAGTAAGAAATCAAGTGTTCTAGCAATAAGATTTAGAAACTCTAAAGCCAATCGGGATACAAGTTTATTAGAGAAAGGAGAGAACGTATTTTTATTAAATCAACCCAAAATCAAAGAATAAAAACATGAAGAAACACTTCTGATTTTGGATTGAAAACACACTACAAAAATTCGCCAAGGCCAAGAAAACTATTCGCTAACGGAAAATTTAGAGTCAAACTAATCGATCGAAGATATTTGACAACAAAAACAATCTCTTTAAACTAATCTTTCCTCCTCAAAAAGATGAAAGTGTGGTAAGAGGAGGAGAGAGTTTTATCTCTCTAGAAAGAGAGAGAGAGATTGTGATTTCTTCAAAGCTTTATTTCTCCTATACAAATCAAACCTAAAAAGAAATCAATTTTATTCTTTACTGAATATCTTATTTTTAAAAATAGAAAGAATCGGATATAATTTAAAATTTATTGGTTCGACTTTTTCCACATTTTCAAGTAGTACAGTTTATTTTGTTTGACAATTAATTAGGGATGTGTAATCAATAATTTTATTTACAATATATATATATATATATATATATAATTTTGTAAGATATATGCATAATAAATCAAATACAGTGTGGTTTCATACTTTCAATATATAAGAAAATACAGTATAAAATAATATGACTATTGTAAATCAAGTAAGCTTAAAATTTAATAATAAAACTGCATAGTTCTTATTTATTTTCATTCATCAATCATTTCTTTTAAACCAAACATGAGATATGCATTAAAGAAAAACTATACATACATAAATCAAAACTTGGCAAAAATCTCAGATGTTAAGAGGTGCTTATTGAAAATATATATTTTTTAATTTTTTACAAATTAAGAAAATTTTAAAAGTTAAGTAGATTTGATGAACTAATACCAAATATATGTAAAATTTATCATGAGAAATTTTCATGTTTATCACATTATTAGTATCATTATTCATCTTTACATTCAATAAAGAGACATTTTTATAAATATCATTTTCATTAAGAGTTAGAAGACTTTTAGTTTAATAACTTAATTAGAATCTTTAATTTCATATTCCAAAATAGTACTACACGCTTCAACTCTAGACCTTAAGTTTTAGATTAATTAACTTTATAATTATAAGTATATTTTTTTCTCTTAAAAATGAGAATAAAAATGGTTAAAATAAACATGAAAATAGTAATAAGAATGTGATATTTTAGACAATTTATTAGTTATCATTGATTATTATTAATTATATAGATTTCCATATATAATTGTTTTCCAAAACTTTCCTTTTAGAATAATATATCACATATTTTCTAAAAACAAAAGAAATTATGAAATATAATTATTATTTTTTGTCAACTGAAATATACTTATTTAATATTAAAATATTTATTTTATATTTAATAATGAATGTTTTGGCATTTTATCTTGTCTTGATTTTTTTGTATGATCTTTGTTCGTATTTTTATTTATATAAATATATGAATTTTCTCATAATGTTGTCTTAAATGACTTTTTTATAAATCTTTCTATCATTCACTTAAAAATAAATTGTAATAGAAAACAACTTTTGTGTTTGTTTTATGTATTCTTATTACATAGATTTTAGGGATATTATGATTATGCATGTTATTTTAAAAACTAAAGAAAATATATGCTCTAATAACAAGAGATTTTAATAAAATTACAAAATCAATGAAAACTATATTTTTTTGAATAACAATGAATTTTACATAAAATTAATAACAATGAATTTTACATAAAATTTAAAAATCATTTTTAAGAAGATTTTAAAAATCTTAATTCAATAATAATGAAGTCTCTAAATTTTCTAAATTATTTAAAATTGAATCACCAATAACCCCACCCCCTCTAAGGGGAAGAAGAAGTGAGATCACAAGACACCATCACTCGTGCGCAAACTTTCGCAGTGTCCAACGATCTCAAAGTTCCTCTCTTTCTCTCTCTCACCCTCAACCCTTTTCTCGCATGTTGCTTATGAACTCGGATTCACATTTCAGAAAGTGTTCAAAGAGTATCTCTCATTCAATCTCCGCAAAGAACGGATCCAATAGAGTTTTTTAACGGCAGAACCGTTCATAACACATGATCTTTAGATCCTCTGTCCTAATCTCCCGGTGCCGTAACGGTTTCTCCTCCTTCCCCTGCCACATGAGCTTAGAAAGCAATCGAAATTTAGCTACCTGCGAGTGTGTGTAAGTGCAGTGGTGGAGAACTACATTCGCATAAAGGTTGAGTCTTTACTCTGTTTTCTCTGAAAAAAGGTTTTTGTTGGAATAATTTAGTTTACTGAGTCAAAATAAGGTTCCTATAGTCTAGGGACTACTTGCTCTGAGTTTGTTATTTGAATTTGTCTTAGTCACGATCCTACTTATTAGGAAGTCGTTGATCTGTTTCCGTTTTACTTGTTATGCACTTGGCTATTTAACGCCTCTTCTTTCATTGAATAAGAATGTACTTTTCTTTTACTCTTCTCTGATAATTTACATTTGGTATCAGAGCTTGTAAACTAAGAGAAAGAATGGCTACCGAGAGAGAAGGATCACTGAGCATTCCTAAGTTCGATGGTGACTACGAACACTGGGCGATGTTGATGGAAAACCTATTGCGGTCCAATGAATGGTGGAGTCTCATTGAAGAAGGAGTTTCAGAACCGCCGAGAGAGACGATGCTCAATGAACAACAGAAGGCAGAGCTAACGGATCTGAAACTCAAGGATCTGAAGGTGAAGAATTACCTATTTGCTTCTATTGACAAGACGATCCTGAAGCAAATCTTGCAGAAGAACAGTTCCAAAGATCTTTGGGACTCCATGAAGGCTAAATTCCAAGGGAATGAACGTGTTCGAAGTGCTCAGCTACAGAGGATGCGCAGAGACTTCGAAGTTATTGAGATGAAAGGTGGAGAGAGCGTAGCAGAGTACTTTGCGAGGGTGATGCTTGTGGCCAACGACATGCGTAACCTAGGAGAAGACATGCCTGATGGGAAGGTGGTGGAGAAGGTTTTAAGAACCTTATCTGAAAGGTTTACGTACATCGTGTGTGCCATTGAGGAATCGAAAGATATTAAAAATCTTTCCATTGATGAGCTTCAGAGCTCGCTTCTGGTGCACGAACAGAAGTTTAAGAAGAAAGAGGAAGAAGATCATGTCCTCAAAGTAACTGAAGACAGAGGAATTGGAAGAGGACGAGGTGGAGCTCGAGGAGATTTCAGAGGCAGGAGAGGAGGAGCTAGCAGAGGCTCCTTTAACAGAGCAACGGTTGAGTGTTATAAGTGCCATAAGCTTGGACACTATCAATATGAGTGTCCTAGTTGGGAAAAGGGAGCGAACTATGTTGAAACTGATGAAGCAGAAGATATGGTCTTAATGGCGCAAGTGGAGGTCGAAGATACCAAGCAGACATGGTTCCTAGACTCTGGATGTAGCAACCATATGTGTGGAGAGAAGCGGTGGTTCAGTGATCTAGATGAAGATTACAATCACTCGGTTAAACTAGGAGATGACTCGAAGATGGCAGTAGTAGGGAGAGGGAATGTCAGACTAGAGATTGAAGGAGTCTCACACATCATCACCAGTGTGTACTACATTCCAGAATTGAAGAATAACTTGATCAGTATTGGTCAGTTAACAGAAAGAGGAATCTCGGTCCTCATTCAAGAAGGAGAATGCAGACTATATCATCCTGAGAAAGGATTAATCATGACAACTCGCATGACCACCAACCGAATGTTTGTTGTCTCAGCGAAGATGATGCCACAAGATCCAACGTGCTTTAAGACATCAACGGAGGAGACAACACATCTCTGGCACTGCAGATATGGTCACCTGAGCTACAATGCACTGAAAACCCTTCAATCAGGAAACATGGTGAAAGGGTTACCTGAGATGACGACACCAACCAAACTGTGCAAAGATTGCATCATGGGAAAACAGCAGAGAAGTGCCATCCCAAAGAAGAGCACCTGGAAATCAGAAAGAGTGTTGCAGCTGATTCATTCTGACCTGTGTGGACCTATCACACCCGTATCCAGCAGCAATAAGAGGTATATAATCACATTCATAGATGATTTCTCAAGGAAGTGTTGGGTTGATTTCTTGTCAGAGAAGTCTCAGGCTCTTGATGCCTTCAAGAAATTTAAGGCGTTTGTGGAGAAAGAATCAGGTCTGACGATCCAGTGCCTGCGATCTGACAGAGGTGGGGAATACAACTCAGGGGAGTTCAAGGAGATGTGTGAGAAACATGGTATAAGAAGACAACTCACTGCAGCATTCACACCCCAGCAGAATGGGATTGCAGAGAGAAAGAATAGGACCATAATGAACATGGTCAGAAGCGTATTGCTTGGGAAGAAGGTACCAAAAATATTCTGGCCAGAAGCTACAATGTGGTGTGTGCACATCTTGAATCGAAGTCCTGCTGCAGCGATAGAAGAGATGACGCCTGAGGAAGCATGGAGTGGAAAGACACCTCGCGTTGATCACTTCAGGTTGTTTGGATGCATCGCACACGCCCACATACCCAAGGAGAAACGAAAGAAGCTGGATGATAAGAGTATTAAGTGCATCTTGTTTGGGCTGAGTGAAGAGTCCAAAGCATATCGGCTGTATGATCCAATTGGCGAGAAGATAATCATAAGCCGAGATGTGGTCTTTGAGGAAGATGGTGAATGGGATTGGAAAGAGAAAACTGGAGAAGAGAAGACACTCTCATGGAATGATTCTGAGGAAGAAGAAGAAAAGGGACCAGAATCAGGAGAGGAAAATGCGAGTGAAGGCAGAGAAGGAGAAGTAAATGATCAACCTCAAGAAAGAAGAAGAAGAAAAACTCCGGCATGGATGCAGGAGTATGTAAGTGGTGAAAACTTATCAGAAGATGAGGAAGAAGGACAAGACAACTTTGTCCTATTCTGTTCAATGCACGATCCTACATCGTTTGGGGAAGCTACGGAAGATAGAAGATGGGTGGAGGCTATGAACCAAGAGATAGAGAGCATTGAAAGAAATGAAACTTGGGAGCTTTGTGATCTGCCGTCTGGAGCAAACACAATTGGAGTTAAGTGGGTTTATAAAACCAAACTAAACGAGAATGGTTAAATCGACAAGTGCAAAGCCAGGTTAGTAGCAAAAGGTTATGCGCAGAAGTATGGGATTGACTACACTGAGGTCTTTGCACCTGTGGCAAGGTGGGACACTATTAGAGCTATTCTGGCTCTAGCTGCACAACGAGGTCTAACCGTCTATCAACTCGACGTGAAGAGTGCCTTTCTCCATGGGGAGCTTAATGAAGAGGTTTATGTTGATCAGCCGGAAGGTTATAAGAAGAAGGGGCAAGAGTCAAAAGTGTACCTGCTCAAGAAGGCTTTGTATGGCCTAAAACAGGCTCCAAGAGCTTGGTACAGCAGGATTGAAGCATACTTCACTAAAGATGGGTTTGAGAAGTGTCCTTACGAGCATACATTGTTTGTGAAATCTGATGAAGGAGGTAACATGATCATTGTCTCTCTATATGTCGATGATATGGTTGTAGCAGGAACAAAAGGAAGCATAGTTGAAGAGTTCAAAGCCTCCATGAAAAGAGAGTTTGACATGTCCGATCTTGGAGAAATGCGATACTTTCTTGGTGTGGAGATTACTCAAGATCAAACCGGGATATACATGAGCCAAAAGAAGTATGCCAGAGAGATTCTTGAGAGGTTCGAAATGGAGGACTGCAACTTCGTTAGGAATCCGATTGTTCCTGGAACTAAGTTGATAAAAGAAGATGGGTCCAGGAAAGCAGATGCGGGAGTATACAGACAGATGGTGGGGTGCCTAATGTACTTGGCGGCAACAAGGCCAGATTTGATGTATGTTCTTGGGTTGGTAAGCAGATTCATGGAGAGTCCTACTCAAATACATATGGCAACAGTGAAGAGGGTGCTTCGCTATGTAAAGGGAACAATGAGCTTGGGAGTTCATTACAAAAGAAATGGGAACAGCACTCTAGAAGCTTACTCAGACAGCGACTACGCGGGAGACTTGGACAGTAGAAGAAGCACATCAGGTTATGCTCTATTTCTCAGTGGTGCAGTGATATCCTGGTCAACTAAAAAGCAACCGATAGTCACCTTGTCTACAACCGAAGCTGAATTTGTGGCTGCTGCTGGATGTGCGTGTCAAGTAGTGTGGATGAGGAGAATCCTAGAAGAGATTGGGGCTGTTCAGAAAGAAGGGACAATCATCTATTGCGACAACATGTCTACTATCAAGCTTTCAAGGAATCCGGTGATGCACAAGAGGAGTAAGCATATTGATGTAAGGTTTCATTTTCTCAGGGATCTTACAAATGAAGGCACGGTGGAGCTGGTTCATTGCAGGACAGAGGTGCAGATTGCAGACATTATGACAAAACCATTGAAGTTGGATGCCTTTGAGAAGCTGCGTGACATGCTTGGAGTTTGCGTGGTAAACTGAACAAGGAATGTTCAGTTTAGGAGAGGATTTGTTGGAATAATTTAGTTTACTGAGTCAAAATAAGGTTCCTATAGTCTAGGGACTACTTGCTCTGAGTTTGTTATTTGAATTTGTCTTAGTCACGATCCTACTTATTAGGAAGTCGTTGATCTGTTTCCGTTTTACTTGTTATGCACTTGGCTATTTAACGCCTCTTCTTTCATTGAATAAGAATGTACTTTTCTTTTACTCTTCTCTGATAATTTACAGTTTTAGATTTGAGAAAGTGGTTTAATGGGTTCCTTATATCCTCAGGCTTTAATCCTTAGGAGAGTGAAAGATAGACAGAGATGCTCACGTGCATAGCTTGCTCGAAGCAGCTAAACACCAACAATGGCGGATCTAAAGAAGAAGACGACACAGTTCTTGGAACACCAAGGTCTAAGCAGACCATCAAGTCCCTTACTTCACAAGTAGATACAAACTTCTTCTTTATCTATGTCACTTTCACAAACTGTTTGTTTTTTTTGTCTTCTTATGAGACAGAACCATGTTTGAGTCTTGTTGGTTTCTGTTTAGGAGTTAAATAACAAATGAACAAGTCAAAGTCTGTGACTACTGTTTGGTTTCTGATCTGTTCAGAATCATGTAACTGATCTGTTCACAAGTAGATAAAAACTTCTTCTTTATATATGTCACTTTCACAAGCTGTTTTTTTTTTTTTTGAGACAGAACCATGTTTAAGTCTTGTTGTAAATCATGTGATTGATTATGTTTGGATGTGAATCTTTCAGATAAAAGACATGGCAGTAAAAGCATCAGGTGCTTACAAAAGCTGCAAACCGTGTTCAGGGTCTTCAAACCGGAACCTTGGTTCAGATGCTGCATCAGCTTCTGGTAGGTTTCATTATGCATACAAGAGACCTATAAGCGGAAGCTCAACGCCTAAGATTCTAGGGAAAGATATGGAGACAAGGCTAAAAGGGCTTTTGAGTGGAGAAGGGACACCTGAATCCATGAGTGGTAGGACAGAGTCCACCGTGTTTATGGATGAAGATGATGAGCTTAAAGAATGGGTTGCTCAAGTGGAGCCTGGTGTCCTCATCACTTTTGTTTCATTGTCTCAGGGAGGGAATGATCTCAAACGGATCCGATTCAGGTAATGTGAATACTTTATGTCCTTGAAGATGAACTTAACTCCATTATGTTTTTGATTTGGTTTTGGAAATAGAGAATGTGTTTCTTGAGGACAAGCTTATGAGAAGTACAATCGATATTAAAGATAGATTTATGTTTTGGCAACTTGCATTTTACTTGAAGTGGTCCCTAAACGTGTGTTGTATATTGTGAGAAGCTGTACATCCTTTGACCAAGAAACGTTTTTGAGATGTGGATTATGTTCTTGGTAGTCGAATCCGATCTTAAATGGAGACTCCAAGAACAGTTGTGTGGGAGAAGACTTTAGTGAAACTTGTAGGTGGGACATGTATAAGAGCAGCTTGATCTAGCTAAGAAACTTTCTTCATGGCCTCATCAAAGAAGGGACACTTTTAGCTCTACATCGATTGACATTTTTAGATTTATTGTTGATTATAACATATCTTGAGTTACTGTTCACTTGGTTGGTATAGTGTCTATAGTCACCAAGGCAGCTCTTCATGTGTTGATCTACTTGCTTGCAGTCGTGAGATGTTTGATAAATGGGAAGCACAAAAATGGTGGAGGGAGAACTTTGAGAAGGTGATGGAGTTATACAATGTGCAACAGTTTAATCAGCAGACCGTCCCGTTTCAAGCCGCTCCTAGATCCAAAGATGAGGTATACGCTTTGTCTTTGATTCTGATGAACACATGAATGGGTCTAACTAGAACCATTTTTTTTACTAGAGCTTGAACAAGAACAGTCCTGCAACTCCACCATTACACAAAGAATGCCCTCGGGGAAAAGGCTCACTAGCTCACCAACCAACAACACAAACACAAAGTCGGCACCACCGTGATTCATCTGGTCTTGCAACAACGCCAAAGCTCTCTAGAATAAGTGTGACTAAAACCGAGACATCATCGGCTGATATGTCTGCAAGAAGTAGTGGTTCATCAAGGGAAGAAGAAGATGATGATCATTCAGAGGAGGTCTCTGTAAGTAATGCAAGTGACATGGAAACAGAATGGGTAGAACAAGACAAAGACGGTGTTTACATCACGATCAGAGCTTTACCAGATGGGACTCGTGAGCTTAGACGCGTTCGCTTCAGGTAAAAACTTAAAACATTATCCTTCAAGAAAGCCTTTCCAATGCACATACACTTAGACAGCATCTGCTTCTTCTTGTTGTAGCCGAGAGAGGTTTGGAGAAACGAATGCAAGATTGTGGTGGGAAGAGAACAGAGCTCGGATACAACAACAGTACTTGTGATGCTCTCTGCAAGAAGAATCTGACACAACAAAAACCAAAACACTTACTTTTCTTTTTTTTTTAAATTGTTTACTTGTAGAAAAGCTATACATTTGATGGAATACAACTTGGTTTGAGATAATGCATATGCAAGCAACTATAAGCTCGTTTCATAACATATGAATTGGAGAATTACTATAAATGTTATATAAACTAGTCTATAATCTCATCTAAATCATAAAATTTGGATTTTTAACTAAGAAATTCGACTAAACTATTCTGAAATAATAATAATAAAAATCTCTTAATATTCAAAACTGAAAATAATTTTTAAATAACAAGCAATTTAAACTAGTCTATAATCTCATCTAAATCATAAGATCTGGAGTGGAACTATTCTAAAATTATTAAAAATCTCTTAATATTCACAGTTTAAAATTATTTTTAAAAGAACACTTTTTTTTAAAAAAAGTTTAACTTATGATCGAATAACAACAAATTTCTCATTTTAACTCTAGATTAAATACACTCTGTTAAATAATGATTTATCTATAAGGGTAAAGTAGTCATTCCAGGTCTATCCAGTTTCTGATTTTCCCTACTCTCTCGACACGTGGCAATGACTTCTTCTCCTCGTGTTTCTTCTCTGTAATCGAAACCCTAGCGCTGTTTCTGAACTTAGGGTTTAAGAGTCTCAATCACTAGCAACAACAATCTCACTTACGCGGATCGTAATTCGTTTCAATCCTCTGTTTTTCCGATTAATCCGATACGGTCTTTGATCGGTAATGGTGTCTGAGTCCAGAACCGGCGCTAATCGGGCGATGGGACCCGATGATGATGATGAAGATAGAAAGGTGATCGAATCGATTAAAGAAATCGTGAGTAATCATTCCGACGCCGATATCTACACCGCTTTAAAAGAGGCTAACATGAACGCCGACGAGGCTGTTCAGAAGCTGATTCATCAAGGTTTCTATTTTCGTCTCTTTTACGAAAGATTAGGGTTTTTGTTTGCGTGGGTATATAGAATGATGTAGATTGGTTATGCAAAGTTTCGATTTTTAGTCTTGTTTTAGGGAGTTTTGTTAGTTACTCGACTGATGTATAATACTGAGAATCTTGTTTTCATTATCTTTTTGGTTCCCTAAAGCCTTTTAACTTTTGTTCAGATCCATTCCACGAGGTGAAGAGAAGAAAAGACAGGAAGAAAGAGGTAAGCTCACAAACAAGGGGACTGTGTTGCTGTTCATAGTGCTAGTGCTGCTTGTGTTACTAGTATATGTCATTGGGTTTTTACGTGTGCTAAGCCTTTTTGTTGTGTTTAGTGGATATTGCAACCATCCTTGTCATGAAGTTTCGTTTTTATGTGTGCCTTCTAGTTGGTGGTTGAAAAGCTTTTCAACTTCTCTATCCGTTCAGATAGTTTGCTAGATCCCTGGTGATCTATAGGTTTCTTCTTTTATGTTTTCGGGTTCAGTTTGGAGATCCTCTTCCATGTGAGAAAGGGGTTTGCAAACTTTTGTGACTCTGTCCTGTGTGAACTCTGGTTTTTTACGGACTGTCCTTTGGCTTCAGGAAGCAGTATTGGTCGAGCCTGCCAACGTAAAGAAACCTCTTGAAAGTGTTACCAGTGAAGTGAAAGTTCGTACACAGCCTGAACATAATGTTCGGAGAGGAGGCTACAGTAGGAATGTCTTCCCTAGGAACGTTGCTCCAAAAAATGCATTTCCTAGGAAACCTCTTGAAAGTGTTACTAGTGAAGTGAGAGTTCGTACACAGCCTGAACATAATGTTCGGAGAGGAGGCTACGGTAGGAATGTCTTCCCTAGGAACGCTGCTCCTCGAAATGCATTTCCGAGAAATCCTACTACTGGTAAATAAACGTGATGATTGTGTACTTGCCCGTTTCTATCGTTATGCATGTGGCACAATCCCTTAGACTTGGTTGAATAACAAAAAAGTTATGATGGTCAAGTAAAAATAGAAGAAGCTGGGTTGTAATGCATGTCTTGAATCTTGTACTGTTTTGTATGTCTGAATTTGTTTGTTTCATGTTAGTGCAGGATCCAAGAGAGAGTTTCGTGTTGTTAGAGACAACAGATCTAATCCAAATGTTGATGAAGAGTTGAAGCATTCTTCTACCCAGTCTTATGGATCAAATATTGGCAAGGTAGTGGCCACTGAGCACAAAAAAGGGTATGTTTCATCAATTGTACCGGTATCCTGCTCTTCTTATTCTAGATTTTCTATCGCTGGCTTGCCTTGTTTTATTTTTTTACATATTCAGTAGACTAGCATGATGCTCTGTACTGATTGTTTTAATGTTACTCTAAGGGAGTTATGTCTCTGTAGCTGTACTTTCCTAAAAAAAAAATAAGTTAAGTGAGACTCTTTAAGACAATTAGAGGCATTCGATTTGGTAGACGGAGACAATAATTCTTATGTTCACAGTTCACTTGGTAGGCATCCTACTGCAGTTTTAGTTTCCCTTACACATGTTACTTCTTGGGAAACAGAGCCCACCGAGGACTGTTATCTTATAATTTCGAGAGAAAGCTATGCTTGATTAGATGGAAAAAATAAGATTGTTGCTCTATTTTCATTGTTTGCCAGCTCAACAGGTGGTTTAGGCAATCATCACTCGTCTGGTGCTCAAGGTTTTGCCGAAGATTGTAATGCAGCAGCAGATGTCAGGCCCAGAGATGCTGAAATTGCTCCATTGCACCATCGTACCAGAAAAGAACTCTCTGATGGAAAAGAGACATCCCGAGGTGTTACTTTGCCATCAACCAATTCAGTTCTTGGTGTATATTCGTCTTCCACAGATCCAGTTCATGTACCGTCTCCTGTTTCTAGATCATCGCCTGTGGGAGCTATTAAACGTGAAGTAAGAGGTGGAGGCTTTGGTGGAAAACCTTCTGAAATTATTGGTAAAGATCCATCTGCTGGTGCTTTGTCAAAAGTTGGGACTCCAAATGCATATCGATCATCTTCCCCTAATTCAAAGGTTAATCAAGTCAGCCAAACTACTCCACGAGAGTCTGTTTTGCCCGGCGGTATGGAAAAGAATAGGCCTCTTTTGAACAGGCAGCGAGGGAACAGAGGAAGCCAATATGCTAGAACACAACAAGTTGGTGGCCATACAAGAGGTAATTTATATGCAAGTATTAATGAATTGAATGGATTGTTGTGCCATTTTGACTTGGTTCCTGCCAACCATTTTGCATAAGAAGGCACTATATTTGTGTGTGTACCTTATTTTTTTTAATATATCCTTTTTCAGTCCCATTGGGAAGTTCTGGTGAGAAGCCATTTCCTGTCATGACTACTGATATACTTGATCAACCTGTACTTAATGCAGGGGTCTCACAGAACAAGGAGTGGAAGCCTAAATCGATTCAAAAACCTGTTGGACATAACCCTGGAGTAATTGGAACACCAACAAAGTCTCAGGCTTGTCGTCCTGCTGATAATACTATTAACTTGGAATCAGAGGCTGTTAAGTTGCAAGATAAGCTTTCACATGTTCATATCAGTGAAACCCAGAATGTCATTTTCGCTGATCATATTCGCCTCCCAGAGACTGACCGATGTCAGCTTACTTTTGGTAGCTTTGATCAAGAGTTTAGTCCTTCAATGAATTCAGAACCTGCTGCTTTCCAGGAATCATGCTCTTCAGAAGAATCTGATCGTAGGTAAGTTCTGAAAGTTGGTTTTGTACATCTCAAGTAAAGTTTAAGATCACTTGTATATTTCCTCAAGTAACTTAGTGATACTGTTTGCAGTTCGCCAGTTACTTCTCCAGAGACTTTAGCAGATGGTCCGGGGGTGGTTAAGCATATCGATATTCTTGAAGCTGAGTCACGTGTATCGGTTCCTTCCGAGCAACTGTTGCGGGAAGAGGAGGCTCATAGATCTGACACTCTCGTCCCTTTCCAGCAGGCATATGGCAATGACGGTAGCTATGACTTCCCGTATTTTAGTCATACAATTGATGAAAACGTAGGAGGACAAGGCTTACCATCTCAGCATGAGGTAATTTCTGTTTCTGCTGCACCTGGCATGCCAGCATGGGTTGTATTTAGCCTTCGATTTCAGCAGTTGGGCCATGCATGATTGATTATCTTTCATCTCATTAGCGAAGAAAAACTAACCAGGTATCCTTTTGCTAATGCAGCAGGCATCAAGTACTCACATGGTGAACAATGCTCCTCCAGCTACGATTCCCTTGTTGCAGCAACAACAACAACAACAACAGGCGTCAATGCAACAGATGTACCCGCATGTTTCACATTTTCCCAATCTCATGCCTTACCGTCAGCTCCTCTCCCCAGTCTATGTTCCCCAGATGCCAATGCCAGGCTACTCAGGTAACCCAGCGGCATATACACACCCTTCAAATGGCAATAGCTATGTGCTGATGCCTGGAGGTGGTTCACATCCTGGTTCAAATGGTGTTAAGTATGGCATCCAGCAATTCAAACCAGTACCAAGTGGTCCTGCGGGTTTTGGGACTTACAACAGTCCTAATGGGTATCAGATTAACTCTCCCAATGTAGTTGGAAACCCCATGGGACTTGAAGATCCATCTCGTATGAAATACAAGGATGGAAATATTTACGTGCCAAACCCTCAGGTAATGATTGATTATGTTTCTCTTGAACCTCAGTTTTTTTTTTTTTTGCACGTTATGCTTTGTTTCTGATTGCGTTTCTTTATGGGACAACAACAGGCTGAGACTTCTGAGATTTGGATGCAGAACCCAAGAGACCTTTCAAACCTTCAGTCTCCTCCATATTACAACGTAGCTGGACAAACGCCTCATGGTGCTTATCTACCATCCCATACAGCACATCCATCCTTCAACGCCCCTGCAGTAGCAGCAGCACAATCATCTCAAATGCAGTTCCAGGGTCTCTTCCACCCGCCACAGCCTGGTGCAATGGCGAGTCTGCACCACATGGGACATGGGCTTGGTGGTAATGTCGGTGTCGGGGTTGTGCCCTCTCCTCCGTCTCAACTTGGTCATCCGAGTTGGGCAGCAAACTTCTGAAAAAGGAATCTAACCCTTCTCTACTTGTCTAATGGATCATAATAGCTAAAAGCAAATGCTCTGTTTTTCCTTGTGAAACGGCCAAACTCTGTTATTTTTTTAGTCAATATGCATAAAAGTTTCCCAGCTCTCAACAGTTATGCATTAAATGCTCTATCTCTATAGTTTCTCTCAAAGTAAAACAGGTAAAGAACCCTACATAAGCATGTGATAGTGTTCAAGTGTGTGGATCCATGTGACTTAAAACATTTTTGCTTGCTGAGTGTTTCTCATTGTCAGTGTTCCCTAAGTATTAAAAGAGCATTGAGAATTCTTGAATGCTCTTGTTATGTGGCTTCTCTCTCCATTTCTTCATTAAATTCTTGATAGAGAATCATTAGTTGTTGACTGCTTGACCTAACTTCACCTCAAGCCTCTAGAATATAAAACAAATAATCTTGATAAGAACTTGTTGAAGCTAAGCATATAGGTCTTGATTAGCTCATTGATTACTTTTGTTTTTTAGGTGTCATCGCACATTATATCATCATAACAACATGATCTAATTGATTGTTTTGTTGACATATTTTAGAGAACTAAATACTTAAGTTTGAGGAGGTGGGTCTGAATCAAGGGGCCAACTTCTTTGCTTAGGGCCTAATTTGTACTTACTTTGATATAATAGGCCAAGCTTTATTATCTCCTAAGTCCTACCATAATTTTGAAATGATTAATCTCTATAAATTCCTTAAACTCAATTATTTGGAGGTAACTAACTCTATTTTTGTTTCATTTGATTAGTCTCTGGTTAATTAAACGTGGTCTAAACTGTTGAGTTTACTCAATATTAACTATAGTTACCACATAAAAGTAAGGGTGGCTGAGATTCCTGAAACTTCGTTGGAGATTATCAAAATGAAATTACAGAAAATAGTTGAGAATAATATTTCACAAATACTAATTTAATTTACTGTTAAGATAAACTTGAGATTGACATGTAGTTATCTTATTCTTATGGTTGTCATTATCTTATAAGGAATATGCTTATGAATATTCCTCATTCCTTTGTATAAATATGTTGGCATATGAATAAGAAAGATGAATCCTTTTACAACACGTTATCAGCACGATAGTCTCTACCCTAACCCTAAAGAGACATCGACTGCTAAACCCTAAAAAAAAAAATCGTCACTCAAAAAACCCTAATTCAGGCGCAACTTCAAACCATTCGTTCTCTCAAACCGTGTGGACCCACAGAACGTATAATATATCAAATCGAAGCTCTCGACGAGACGAATCTTTCTGTTCAGACGGATTGTCAATCCGATCTCAGACGCGCCCTCACGACCTGTTTTAGTTCGCGCCGCCAGATCCACATAAACCATAATTCCGGCTCAACTTCAAACCGTTGTATCTTCCAAATCCCGTGGAGCCAGGCGACGATCCACATATCAAATTGAAGCCCAAAACGAGAGGAATCTGTCTCCGCAGACGGCTCGACGATCCGAGCTCTGAAGCGTTCTAAATCTCAATTACAAAACGCGCCGCCACCTTACTCTAAAACCCTAATTCCGGCTGCCACTTCAAACCGCCGTATCTCCCTAACCATAAGGAACCAGACGTCTAGCCACATATCAAATTCAAGCTCTCGACGAGACGAAGCTGCCAGTTTTAACCGCTTCTCAATCCGATACCAGACACGTTCTCAAACTCAGAAACAAGCCGGCATATGAATTTCCTTTTCTCCTACCCGAGAAACCCTAATACCGGCTCAACTTCAAAACGACGTATCTCTCAAACCACGAGGAACCAGAAGACGATCAATATATCAAACTGAAGCTCTTGAAGAGAAGAATCTGCCAATTCAAACAGCGTGTCAATCCGACATCAGACGCGCCCTCGGCCGAATTTCCTTTTCCCATCCGGAAAACCCTAGCAATTTTCCATTTATCCGAGCAACCAAACAAGCCGATTCTCTCCTTCCTTTTTACTCAATTTTTACCTTCCTTTTGGTTAAGAAAAACCCTAGCTAACTTTCCTTTTGTAGGTGAAAGTCATATAAGCCGCCTTGGTCGAGAAACCCTAGTAGACGATCCTTGATCTCTTGGTGGTCCGGTTCCTTTCCTCTACAAACCTAAGGTTATTTTCTATCTCTTTAAATCCAAAGAACTAGAAATCTAATAAAAGAAACCCTAGAACTTGAGATTAGATTTGCTAGGTTGATTGGATCATCTTAGGTTGATAGTTGGAACCATATTACTTGATTGATTGCTTGATTGTTCTAAAACATAGAACCGGGTATTAGGATTGTTAAAACCAGGAATTAAAACCCTAAAACCCTAATCATTGAATCCGAATTTTTTTAAAAAAGAAGTTGGAAAGATTTGATAGTAATGAAACCGATTGTATAAGTTTTTTTGGAACATTGAAATCGGTCGATATAGCATTGAAATCGGTCGATATAGCATCCTCATGATCAGATTGTTTTTTTTTGAGGTTTAAAGATGAATTGTTTAAAACCGAATTGATAAGGGCTTTTGAAATCCTAATTACCACAATTAATAAAATCAGGAGAGAATTGAGTGATTGATTTTGATTAATTGTTTGGCATCTTGAGAATTAGAATTGATAGAATTGATTTGCATCATATGGTCGAATGAATTTTACCGCATTCATCTTGTTTAATAAAACCGACCAGCATGTAGGTTTAATAATGTCTTGAACTTAATCATTGATTGTGAATCTAAGTTGAATATTGAGAGTTCATACCTAAGGGTTTCGAAAACCTAGTTTTGGTTTGAGAAACCAAATGTGTGGTCGTATGAACTAGTCTTGATGACTAAAAGGCCGTATGGCCCATGTATCTCGACCACACCTAGACCGTATGGTCTTCATGGTCATATGACCTAGTCCTCATGACTAAAAGGCCGAATGGCCCTATGATTGTGTGAGCACACGCCCATACATCTCAAAGACCGTATGGTCTCTATGGTCATATGACCTTGTCTTGAACAAATTATGGCCGTGTAGCCTTATCCATGAGATTGCTTGATTGTTGATCGCACCATGGTCGAGTAATGAATTGTTTGGTCGAGAAAGCATTTATATGCATTGGTGGATTCATTGATTGAATCCTTAACATATATTTGATAATATGATCACAGATGTCAAAATTCGAACCCTCAGATTATAATGACTTAACTCCCTCAGGAGATAATTATTTGGAACGAGCAATAAATACTTCAGTTGCTCTGAGATCTAAAGGACTCAAGATATGTATTATTGATGGCAACCATGCAACTGAATGTGAAAGAGAAAGAGCCACATCGATTATGCACACCCATCTCACTAAAGACCTGCAGGATCAGCAGCAGTACCGGAATCATATAAGCTTGAACATGATGTTCTCAAAGAAAGTAGTTACGCCCATAATGATAGGATACCACACGGCAAGGGTCGTGGTGGATACAAGGGGCGTAATGGTCGTGAGAAAACACCCGTACGACCGTAGGACTGGAAACCACAATAACCGTGGTCGTAGCTCCAGCAACGGTCGAGGGCAAGGAAACAACAGTCGACCAAATCAAGTTTTCACATGGTAATCTCGTCCATAAACAAAACCAACCAGGTAATAACTGTGGTAAGGTTCAGGGACGAGATCATGGCACATTTAAAAGCATAAGCGAGGACGAGGTCGCATGAAAGCTTTATATTAAAGATTTGAAAGAAAATCTAATAACCCCTATGGTCTATAAAGATGATGAAAAAGATTTCAATCATGAGAATGATGATCTATTAAAATATGAAACATCAGATTGTTTGAAAGGATCCAGTTGAGACATCTTAGAATCATTTGCTTGATGGAAAAATGACAACATAAGGATAGTCAATTTACAAAGACCACGAAATGATAAAGGCATTGCCTAAGGGGCACAAATTTATTCACCCAAATGAAAGACCCATTGAGTTATATAAAGAAGTTATAAAGACTTGAAAATGAATGGTTTCCACATTGGACCAATGGGCAAAGGAAACATAAGTTCCTTTCAGATTATAAGAAAATCGTCTAAATGCCTTATAAAAAAGTGGTCAAGACTATACCGATATGCTCTACTGATCTAGACTATGCCAAGGATCAGTATGATAAATGCAAAAGCCATAGTGGCTTCTAAAACCCACGAAATTTATACACTTAATGGCATTGACTGGATTAGCCATCCAAGTCCAAACTTGATGCAAAGAAAAATATCGTAAAAGGCACAAAGAATTATCCCATAAAATCTCACGTTGTGTAACATGTGCACAAGGGAAACTTATTAGGCTCTATTGTCCTATAAAGGCCACGTGATGATGATAGTATTTCCATGAGGGGAAGTGAGGACAAACCGAAATCCATGAACATACTAAAATCACGTGTGATAAAGTCTCATAATGTGGGTTGGCCGAATTCAGGCCATTACTGAATGCACTTGGCCGAATTCTTTGAAAACATAATGGCCACTATCTAGTGCTTAAGGACACATGAATTTACATGTTTAAAGATTAAAATGCATCAGGCCATATAAGTGTGCATAGATATTCTCATCTCAGATTAAGGGTCATAATCGAGACACATACATAAACCTTATCATTATAATTTGAATATACCACCACAAACATATGTGCCATTTAAAACGAAACCTCAGAAGAGAATTGAGGATGAGAATATATGTTGGATGAAAATGCAACTTTCTCCCACGTTTTTTTTTATATGTCTTGAGCCAAACACGGGTGATTAAATTAGTGGCCAAGAACACAGATTACAAGAGATAAGTAATCTGATCATCCAACATTAAAAGGAGAAAGTTATAAGCTGGTATAGAGATAAAGAGAATGAATGAAATAAGAATGGTATTAACCATTATTGTCTTGGCAAGACCCTCAGACTAGAAATATAGACGTCCATATGAATATGATCAAATGATATAAAAGCTAGCAGAATTAAAAGCCAGACACATTGACCCTAAAATGAAAAAAAATGAAAAGTTATACCAGCTTGCACCAAATGAATTTGTTGTCCTGGAAAAGACACAATAAAGTTGCTACTGAGTCTATATAAAAGATAGACCAATATGTTCCATAAGATAAAGGAACCTCGGAAGGAAATGAAATGGTGCATAGAAATGATAAATTCCCGAGGTCATAAAGGAAATCATTCCCAGACATAGAAAATGGTTGACCACAATATAAGATACCATACAATGGACTTTGGGACGCCAAAATCCATGGTACTTATGGTGATTTGGGACGCCAAACACCATTATATTAAAGATCATAAGATTGCAATTAACTATGTCATGACTGGAATACAATGGAACGCAGAAAGGGGTATCGATACCAATGATATATAAAACTGCGCATATAAAGTAGCACTTAAAATATAAAGCGAGGATCATGAACCCACGTGAGAGTACTCATGAATAATGAATCATAAAGATAAGGTTATAAGGTTCAAAGAAAAACGTGTGGTTTTGAAAGATTTGAAGAACCTATTGAAATGATGGACGTATTGGCCATAGAACGCCATCCGATAAACCAGTGAATGAGTCTTGTGAGAGTAAAGAAATCGTGAGATATGAGATATATTAGAAAGGCCACGTGATCTAAGGTCTATATATCTTTACTTAAAGCATTTAAAAAAAATGGCTTGATTACACAAGGTTACTCACAGAGACCAAGGAACAGATTATAAAATGATATAAGATATGTGGTGAAGGCTACTACGATTTGAAAATGATAATGTCTGGGTATATGTATATGGAAAGATAGAAATGATGATGTAGTAAGCAATATATTAATCACTGGATATAAAGAGAATAATGGTACCACATGAAATGAGAAAAGAAATTCTCAAAGAACGGCTTTGTTCCTTAGCCGTCTATGAACTGATGAAATGCAGCTGCATAAGATAATATAATATGATCGACCAAATGATAATCAGTGAAAGAGTTCAATAAGAACCATAAAATCAGTTCATGTATTATGGAAATGAAATTCCTTGTGTTTATATGAAACCAACTTAAGGGAAAGTTGATTGGTTTCAAACGATACAAGTTATCAATTGATTATGATTATAAGATCACATACTATATGGTTGGTCCATAATTTAGATGTTCGAAGAGAATGAAAATCCCACTAAAATGACCGTGGTCTAGGGATTGATATAAGGCATGACCAAACATACGGCCATGGTAACAAGTGGATAAAAGGGAACCCTAATTGCATAAGATAGTGATCAGAAGTATATCTGGTCGTGGCCCAATAAATATGGAATTGCTAAAAGCCAAAGAAAGATCGATAACCATGTATAAAGAATATGAGTGTATTTGACTGCGAATCCATATTTTGATGAGTTTCATTGCAGCAAATAATTATTAATGACATGACTTTTAGAACACTCATGATTATGGACGTGTATAGATAAGGTCTATAACACAATATGGATCGACAAATGATAATAAAGAAAGATTGGCTACAATGGATAAAGTCATTGGTACATACAAAGTGATATATGTCTAAATGGACAAAAGACACAAAACAAAGTGGTTCGTATGTGTTTGAGTCAGTGACTCAATATATATTAAAATGTCGATGTAATGACTAAGCCATGAGACTAGAAGATCCGTGGGACATGAAAGGACCTGCGAGTAAGATTTAATCGCAGATTAAAAGTCCATCTGAGTACCGGTCGAGTGCCATCCGTCCAACCAAGACACAGAGTGATCAGCAGCAAAGATGTACGTTATGACCACATCTTAATGGAGTTCCAGAAGACATAAAGACGTCCAAGAGTTACAAGTTCATTCAAGGGAAAATCCAACTGATCATCTTCAAGTCATTGGCAACCTCGACGTTCCGGAAGCTCAGACGCCAGATAGGAGTGCGTCATCTACAGTGGTGCACTCATCAGGGGGAGTTACATGTGTTGTACTCTTTTTCCTGTCCTGGCTTCCCTTTTTACCACATTGGGTTTTGGGTTTACCAGGAGAGGTTTTAATGAGGCAACATCCAAAGCATGTAATAAGCCCTGAACCAGACATGTCAATCAGGGGGAGTGTTAAGATAAACTTGAGATTGACATGTAGTTATCTTATTCTTATTGTTGTCATTATCTTATAAGGAATATGCTTATGAATATTCCTCATTCCTTTGTATAAATATGTTGGCATATGAATAAGAAAGATGAATCCTTTTACAACATTTACGATATTTTTGTAACATTTTTATTTTACGATTAAATTTTATTTTGTTTTATCTAATAAGTCAAAAGAGCCATGATTGATTTGGGGTTTTAAAAGCATGGTTCTGAGAGCAACTTCCTTCCTAAAAGGAGTTCTTAAACTATTGCATGGATATTTCATGATTTTAATTGTTTTTGAGAATTTCTTACTCATTTTAGGGATGAAGATACTCTAACTCCTACCACTTTGGTTAAGTTAAAGACTTGTTTGTTGAGCAAGGGTTAATTAAAAGCTTATTTGTTGAAACATAGAAAGATTGGTTTCTCCTAACAAATCATCTTAAGTTAGTTTTATGAGACGTAATTTGTAGTGTTAGAAATAGTTTTTTTTCCCTAATAAAAGTTTGAAACGTGGTAAAGTGATTGTAAACAAAAGGACATGTCAAATCACAGATAGTGGAGTGATTTATAGACAAGCATATACATCAACAGTGTATGTGGTAAGTATTTTTTTTTTGGTCAAACTTGCATTAAAATAAAGACTCAGAGTTTACACCCCCGAGGGAGTGGAGAGTTGGTGACAAGCTGATTTTGCAAGTTCATCAGCCATTACATTGTTTGATCTTGAAATAAAAGAAAAGGAGATAGTGTCAAAGAAGGTGCAGAGATGAAAGATATCATGGAGGATACCATAGATCTCCACCGCCCATTCCTTGTTGACCAAGAGGGAGACGAGGCCTTTAGAGTCTGAGAAGCATTTCAGCTTCTGGTATCCTGAAGAGACAGCAGCTAACAAGCATGCTTTAACCGCAAGAGCTTCAGCAACAAGGGCTGAGCCCACAAAGCTGCGGTGAGACGAACCAGTCGCCAAGGTAGATCCTTTGAAGTCTTTGAACAGCCAGCCCAGTCCACACTTTCCAGAAGTGGCAATCCAGGATGCATCAGAGAAGCAGTGAATAGCCGAAGAGAGAGGGAGGGAGGTTGGTGGTTTGGTGGCTCGGGGTTTAGGAGTGATAGTGGCTTGGTCCTGAGCATTTTGATATGCCCTTGCTTCCTTTATGATCTTTGCCACCACTTCTTTCCCTACAAAAGATTTATCCTCAAACAATAACAGGTTTCTACCAGTCCATAGATACCATAGGATCCAGGGGTAGAGAGGTGTGAGGAGCCCAGTAGGAGGGAGATTAACCAAAAGCTGAGAAGCTTGTATGAGCTGAGTGGTAGTTCTGATCTCCGCCGCCACTGGCAGGTTGATAGCAGGGATGAGTTTCCATATTTTTGAACGACTGGGCAGTGTATAAGAACGTGAACGATAGACTCTGGTGCCCCGCAGCTCTTGCAGCATGTAGTCCCCATGATTCCACGGCTTTGAAGCACTTCACCAACTGGGAGAGCCTTATTCATGGCCTTCCAAAGGAAGTGTTTAAGCTTTGGTAGGGTTTTTACATTCCAAATGCTTTGATACCAGTTGAAATTCTCATTTGAACTCGTCTTGTTGGTCTTAGCCAAGGCATAGCCCGTCTTAGTAGTATAGGAACCGTCCTTTGTCGGGAGCCAAGCTACCGAGTCCGGCATCTTGAAGGAGCTGAGTACTATCTTGAGTATCTCCTCCTCGTGATGAGGCAAAATTCGCCGAACTGCTGCAAGGTCCCATTCCGCTGTTACTTGGTTTATAAGCGTAGAGACTTTGGCCTTGGCGCTGTCTAAAGGAGGAGGACCCATTGGGCGCCGGGGTTCCGATGGAGAGAGCCAACAATCTGACCATAAGTTGATGTTATTCCCCTTCCCCACAATCCAGCCCATGCCGAGTCTTAAGACTTCCCGTCCCGCAAGGATCCCTCTCCAACCATGTGACATGCTATTTGGTGCTTCACTTTTTAGAAAGTCGGTGTGCTTGCAGTACTTATTAAGCAGAGTACGTCCTAGTAGGGAAGAGGGATCTGTGATCAGCCGCCAAGATATCTTAGCAAGTAGGGCATCGTTGAAGTGTTCAATCTCTCTGAAACCCAGCCCTCCTTGTGACTTTGGAAATGTAAGTTTCTCCCAAGCTACCCAACACATCTTTTTGACATCGGGTTTCGCATCCCACCAAAAACGAGTCAAAACGGATTGAATTTGCTTACAGATGGATTGGGGCAGCTTGAAACAAGTCATTGCATAAGATGGCATAGCTGCTAGGACGGCTTTCAGCAAAACCAATTTTCCAGCACCTGATAAAAAATTCGATGTCCAGCCATGTGCTCTTTGTCGAATCCTATCGACAATGCTTGCAAAAATGTCTTTCTTTTTCCTACCAAAGTGCTCCGGGAGGCCTAGGTATTTATCTATACCACCTTTGTTTGACACCCGGAGGCTGAGCTTAACTTTGGCTTTGGTGAATTGCGATGTCTTGGAGGAGAAAGAGATTGCTGACTTGTTGCGGTTTATGCTTTGGCCAGAGGCTTTCTCATATCTCTCAAGAATCGAGATGAGTGTAGCACAACTTGTTGGGTCCGATCTACAGAAGAACATTGTATCGTCTGCGAAGAGGAGGTGATTGATAGCCGGACAGCGACGTCCCACCTTAACTCCAGGTAAGGTGCCTTTTTGTTGAGCTTGGGAGCACAGTCCAGATAACACCTCCGTACAGAGAATGAAGAGATACGGAGAGAGAGGGTCTCCTTGTCTTAGTCCTCTTGAGGGTAAGACATGTCCCTGGGGTGCTCCATTTACAAGGAAGGAATACGAGACCGAGGACACACATTCCATAACCCAACCGATCCACAATTCATGGAAACCAAGTCTTGACAAAACCTCTCTTAGGAAATCCCACTCGATCCTATCATATGCCTTGCTCATATCAGTTTTGACGGCCATAGAGCATCTCTTTTTGGCTCCCGAAGTGCGAAGGAAATGGAGGATCTCATGTGTAATCAGCACATTATCGCCTATCGCTCTGCCAGGAACGAAAGCCGACTGATGGCAAGAGATTAGGCTTGGGAGAATGGCTTGGAGTCGCTTGGTGATAATCTTCGCAATAATCTTGTAATGTGTATTACAAAGAGCTATTGGGCGGTAGTCGGCGACTTGCTTTGGCCCCTTTATCTTCGGGATGAGCCGTACGTGTGTCTCATTTTGCCGTTGGTGTAGCGAGCCCGTCTCGAAGAAGCTGCGTATATCCGAGGATACATTGCATCCAATGATGTCCCAAAAGGACTGGTAGAAGCTGGCTGAGAAGCCATCTGGCCCGGGCGCCTTGTCCGCGTGAATAGCAAACACTGCTGCTTTGATTTCCTCTGGCTCCGGTAAGGTGATCAGCTTAGCATTCATCTCAGGTGTAACCTTCATGCTGATAACTTCTTCCACTACTGCTAGGTCTCCCGAAGATGAAGATGTGAACAAATTATGGTAAAAGTCAGCTATGGTAGCCACGATTTGCTTCTCCGTGTATACTGCTTCACCTAGGGAGTCTTCAATGACTGAGAATTTGTTAAGCGCACGTCTTCCCCTAGTCACGGCATGAAAGAACCCTGTATTTCGGTCACCCGCGTTTAGCCATTGAACTCGACTTCGCTGCCTCCAATACTGTTCTTCTTCCCGGTAGGCCAAGGCGAGTTTTTGTTGGAGAGAGTCAATGAGATCCGGTTTAGGAACCGGCGCAGATAGCTCGAGTTCCAGGAGGTCCTGAGTTCTGCGAATGTCTTCTTGACTTAACTTGTTTTGCTCCTTAGACCACTCTACCAGCTTTGATCGGACCCTACTAAGTTTCGAGATGACTGAATCTGGTACATCCGGTTTCCATGCTTCTTTGACAATGGGTCTGATCTCTGGTTTCTTCTTTAGCCTCCTATCATACCGGAATATTCCCTTCTTCTTTATCAGATTTTCATCAAAGAAAGTAATAACAGGGCGATGATCGGACCCTTCAAATCGAAGGTATTCGCAGCTGCCAGCCGGGAACATCTCAGACCATGCGATGTTAGACATTGATCTATCCAGGCGGGATTGTATGAAGTGATTATAGCGGGTACCTCGCCAAGAGAGGGAGTTCCCTGTGTGCTGAAGGTCCCAAATTCCATTTTGGGAGATGAAACTTCGGAAGGAGAGGAAAGACCCTTCCCATCTCGCCGGACCTCCAATTTTTTCGGAGTTATCTAAGAGATCATTAAAGTCTCCGGAAATCAGCCAGGGGCTATCTCCTCTTGCTTGGCCCAATAATGTTAAGTCTTCCAGAACTGGGCTCGACCATCACGTTGTGGTACACCATAGATATAAGAGACAAAAAACTTCTTTTCATTAACTTGGATACTGGTGTCGATACAATTTGTCGAGGAACTAAGAATTTCAAGATGAACAGAATCTGTCCAAGACAAAGATAGGCCACCGCTCAAGCCAATTGGGGAGACCATGAAGTGGTTTGTGTAGTTTGACTTGCGGAAGTGTTTAAGCACAACTTCTTCTTGGTTCTTGGTCTCCATTAGGAAGAGAATGTCAGGAGAGATCTTGGATATGATCTCCTTTAGACGACGAACTGTCAAGTCGCTTCCAATACCTTGACAGTTCCAGCTCATACTTGTTAAGGAAGAGAGCGTTGAACGGTCCGAAAACCCGGACCCTTCTTCGAGATTGCTGGGATGATAGTTGTAGTAGGATGGACTCCTTCACCGCGAGTTGTGGAGGTAATTGGCGCCAAAGGAGGATCAGTGGTGAGTTTCCTCTTTGGTGAGTTCTTAGAGACTCTCCTCTTCTTTAGACTGACTCCTTGGATGGGGCTGCTTCGAGCACCGCGCTTTCTAGTGACTGGTTTGGTTGGTTTTACTACTCTAGCTTTTCCCCGGGCCTTAATCGTAGATGGAGCAGTTGAGACCTCTTTTTCAATCGAAGGGACATCCTGGGGGGAAGAAGAGTTCAGACTAGGCCCCAGTCTAAGAGAAACATGGAGCCTATCTTCGCTGAGAGATCTTATTGGAGAAGCAGCTTGAATCGTAGGCCTTGGGGCAGCGTGATCGTTCGGTGGCCTCTTTGAGCTGGAGGGTCGGGAGATGCTCTCTAATAGATATGGCGGCATAGTATCCTCCAAGTATTGGATATCAACTTCCTGTAAACGACCAGATTCAGAGTTAGCAACCCCATCAATTAATAATGGCACTCGTTCCGTAGATGCAGAGATGCGTTCTAGCGCTGAGCGTCTGCTTCCTTTCCCACTGTCAGCACTTGCCCTTGTCTCAGATACAGGTGGTTGCATAGGTTCCCGTTGAGGCGTAGGAGACGGTGTATGTGAGAGTTGTGACTGGACAGAGTGGTTTGGTGTGGATTTGGAGGGGGGAAGCTGAACCCTTCTCCAAACACTTCTTTGGGAGTCAGACTGAGTTCTTAAGTCATGAGAGTGAAGGGCTGCTGCAGGGGTGTGAACTGAAGCTGAGTGCCTTAGATGTATGTGGTAAGTATATCTTGCTCGTTTGATTGGTCTATTTGAGCAATAATATGAATATCAAACGTATCTCCTTCAAGTGTTGGACCGTGTGCTCTCTCTAGCTATTTTGATTTAAAAGGAATCTGCTTTTTGGTATTGCATTGCACCAACTCAAATCATGATGTGATTAGAATCTTTTGTCTTTCTTTTTCTCTTATCATATCCACACATGCGTGGAGTCCCTGCTCTTGTTGTCTATTTTATGGTTTAAAAAAAAAAATTCTCTCATTTTTTTGTATAGCTTATAGAATTCGTTACAAGAAAAGAGAAATATATCAAATAAATCAAAAGGATAATTAATTTTAAATATAGTAAAGAAGGTGTGAAGGGAAATTTATGATTTACAATTGTATAAATATAAATATACAAGTTCAACACCCAAAAACTAGAAAAGTTCATCCAAAAAGATAGCGGTATAATAACTAACGTACCGCATGATTATGTATTATTGGCATCATTTTAATATTCGTATTTGAATAAGATTTTTCTCTTATAAACCACAACTAAAAATAATCTATAAGATAAATAAAAAGACTTTGCGGCTAAAAAGTCACTAATATTGGTATTATATCATCAAAATTAAGTGCTTTCCGTTAGATAACCGTATAGGTAATCAGCTTTACATATCATTACATGTGGGAGACTAATTGAACACATCACATCTTAATTTATTATTTTATATAAATAAGATTTTATGGCAAAGCCTAAAATGTTTGGTAACTTTAAAAATGGTTTTATGAATCAATTCTTATCTGTGAACATATGGTGTGAGAAAGAGCCTGCAAAAATAAAGGGCAGAGGACCAGAGGTAAACCAAATTAACAAGAAACAAAAGAGATTACAGTGTTGATTGTTTCCAGTTTCTACAATACTTTCTGTTTTCTTTTTCTAAAAATCATTTTCCATCCAACCAAGATTTTTGAGAAATAGATTCCTAAAATCTAGAAAACTTCCTTTTTCAAATAACTATTTATTTCTAAAAAAATCCAAATTTTCCTATTTTCATGGCTTGAAAGTAATTATACACTTTATTGCAAATACCATTATTTATGATTAATGACCCTACGGTAGACTTGTCTACTAATCAAAACACATGTTAATTGCTATAATAGTGACCCCCTTGGCACATATACTTATTTTACATCTTTTTTTTGGATAAAAACATTTTACATCTATGATAATCATAACACAACTTAACTGCACAAAAGCTAATATTATATTTCAATGATATTTTAACCTAATATTAAACTGATGTTCAGCTTTAATTTAGTAATATACAAAGTAATTAATATATTTTTTTCAATATACCAAGAAAATAAATTTAATTTTTTAAGTTAGCCATTACAAAAGTATATATATACATGTTGTTAATAAATTTTTGGTTTATTTAATGAAAGTAGGTTATCAAATTTAAGAGATGTTGATTTTGATTTGGACTATACAATTAGTAGTGTATCCATTAAAGTCTGTGATTCAGATAAAACGTGAAGAACGTAATAATACTCCTCTGCAATATATGTAAGGAAATAAAGATGAATTTTTTGCATCTATATGTAATTCATGATAATTTTATTTCATATTTTTCATTTAAAAATAAATTTATAACACATATTTATGTGTTGCTGGTGATAATACTTTTTCTTGTTACAATTTTCAAAATAAATATTTTTACTATTAATAATATTTTAATTTTCTTATTAAAAAAATAAATAGCAAAATTAAAGTCTTAAACAAAAACTACTAATCAAATTTTTCAAAAAACTAGAATTTATGGTAAAACTAAAATTTAAAGACGTTGCAAACAATCAAAACTTACATTATGAACAATCTTTATCACTTTTTGACTCCAATAGTCCATAACAATATTTAGAAGTAGAAACTTCTTATGGTAACGATTATAAAATATAAGCAAATAGTATATACAGAATTGTCTACAAAAAGTAAAACACTGGTTTAAGAAAAGAAAAAAAAATTATATTACAAGTAACTACTTTTGATTATCTTTTGATAGAGAAAGTCGATGACACTTCTAATCGGTTCAAGTGTCTTTGACTACTCACAATGAACCATAGTGGTTTCAAGTTTGTGGTTAAGCTTAAATTTAGATTTAAACTTATTATTAGTCGACATTCTGAATTTCTTTTTCTCGAAGCAAGCTTTGGAACAATATTAACAAATCCACAACTGCACAAGATTAATACCAAAAATCATAAAAATCACAATCAAATCATAAAGATATCAAAAATTTAAAAGTAACTAGAACAAATTATTTAAACTGGTTGGTATAGTACGTCACTTCTCTAAACATTTAATAAATAAGTTGTATATATATCAGACTTAATTTCTTGATTCTCTTCTACATCCTATTTATCTCATTTTAAATAAAAATTGTGTATTTTCATATGGAACAGAAACTTGAAACCAGAAATAAAATAATGGACATGACAAAAAAAATTTCACAGCTTGATTACAGTGAATGATTCAAAATTTAAAATCAAGCCGTAAAATTAATAAATTCCGTCCTATCATCTAAAGAAATATTTAAAGAAACATCTAAAAATAAAGAAGCATACAGAGGAAAACTGGAAAAGACGACAAGTTATATAATTTAACATAAATGTAATTAATCATGATATTAATTTTTGAATTTCCACTTTTATATTGAAAAATCCAGTTAAGTAACATTAAGTTGTTGTTAGAAAAATATATCTTATGAAAAGAAAAGTAAATATGATCATCGATATTATAAAAGTGTTGGGTCACTTGTACATGGTAAAAGATAGTGACGTTTACAGTAATTATTCATAATCAAAAATCCTCTCTACTTGCTAATAAAGCCTGATTTTGTTAATCAGGTAGATGATCTTGTCTTAAACCCGCTGTCTATGTCTAATCATTTCCATTATACTGTTGGATTCCTGCTGTTTTCCCTGCCTATCAGCAATTTCTTTGTAAAAATACTATTATACAACTTTGACAAATGATACTATTATAATTAAGCACACATGTTTTATATCATACTATAATTTAAGTAAATTTAGCTAGAGATCCTAATTAAATATCGCGAACTCACAGAAGTTAATATCAAGACTTGATAACCATCACATGAATACAAAGAACAAATAAAAAAATAATCTATAGAAATAAAATTCTAAAATGACGAGAAATTGTTATTTTTATCATATTTAATAAAAAACATTATTGTTCTATGTTCTTCTACAATAAAAAGAATGAAAGGGAATGAAAAATAAAAATAAAAATATTTTTTATAAATGGTAAAAAAATTTAGAAACATTAGGGAATGCATTATTCCTCTTCATCTCTTGGTCACCATTCGTACCTGAAACTGAGTGTTTGGAACGGTTCAGTTGTATAGCTAAAACGCAGATTAAGTAACTACCTAAGAAGGTGTTTCCAATGATGAAAACAGTTATCCTTAATTCACTATTCCTACTACATATGAAACTCACTTACCAATTAAAAATGGGTTACAAAATCATGTTTGGTAATGAGAAATGCTATCTGGGTGTTATAGATTAATAAGTGATAGAGCCTCTTTAGCCGCATAACTTGACTGCTCCTTCCTCGAGGAGTCCTTTCTTTCAACCATTCTTTATAATTCACAAACACAACATTGATTCTTATTTTTTGTCAAGTATAAGTTGTGTGACTTTTTGTCCCATTTTATTGCCACCTTAAACTTAGATACATGTTCTTTTATTTTACGCCAAAGTAGAGACACATAGTCATAGGATAAGCTTGATTTCCACGGGTGTCTCCTTTTTTACTTCCGATCACGAGCTTACGTACGAACGCACCAAATAAATCTTTTGCTCATCATATCACTTACGTACTCCTTAAACAACCAAAACCAAGAGGGGGTTTCTTTTTAATTTTAAACTCGAGATCCTCTCAAAGCTTCTTCTCTGATTAGACGTATCTCTTGCAACCCTTCTACTCGATTTTGTTTAGGGTTTCTCTCAAACCTTTTAATATTCGAAAATGTCTTCTTGAACTCAACAAACAATCAGAAACTATACAGACTACAGTACGTTTCATCTTGAACTCCGCACGAATATATATGCATTCTAAATAGTGTTGAATGTATAAGAACAATATGTTTGAATATTTTAGAATAATATAGTTTTGCAGTACTACTTAATTAGACGTTCTTAAATTTTAAAGACAAAATAAGAAAAAGTGTAATGGACCCAAAGTATCAATATTGGGTTTGCTGTAGCCTGTAATAAATCACATATTTTTTTGTTATAGACTATAGTACTTACAAAATACAAAGAAAATGAAAAACAAAATAAGACTTATGATGAGGGAAGGAACAACTTTAATCTTTTGCTTTATAAGTAGGGAACACATAAGTGATTTTTTTGGGTCTTGTCATGTGAATAAAGGCTAAGTTGCTCTGTAACCCAGCAGTGATATCAAATAATTCTTTTTGGCTCAAAGACACAAATATGCTTTAGATTCTTGAAGATCTACAATCCTGCAACCATGCACACATAGTAAAGAAAAAATGGCAACCGAGACAGTTTTTTTTTTCTTGTTTAAGGCTTTAGATACCATCTCTAAGGAGGACGATTATTTGAGCCAACATAAATCTGTTTCTCTTATTTTATTTAGATAATGAACGATTACGTTCCATTAAATATTATTCCGCTATTTTTTATTTATAGGATATTTCTCCAATTTTAATTTTAATATTTTTCATAATGAAAAATGAAAATTATCAAAAACGTTTAAAATATATATAATTACTTGTTTAACTTTTAACTACTCGTTTTTTAAAAATACCCATGAACTTTAATATTTTTCTACTAAATGTTAAAGGCAAATCTCTTAAATAAGTTTTTGAAAGTTTTTGTCGTAAAATAGTAAAAATACCCATGAATTTCAATATTTTTCTACCAAATATTTTTTTACTAAATATTAAGGGCAAATCTCTCAAATGAAGTTTATTTTAGTCATTTTTTTTAAATGTTAATTGGTAGATAATTTTTTTTTTAAGTATATCCAAGGGTATTTCTGAAATGTTAATGTTAGAACGCTATAGTATAAAATACAATACATTAACAACAAATAAGGAGAGAAAAGAGGTAAATGAAAAAAAAAAGATGATTGGTGTTTGTGGGGAGAGACATAGTCACATAAGCTGTCGAGAAAGACACGTGGCAATGATTACCAGTTGTCATCCTCCTCCTCCTCCTCTTTTTAAAACACACTCTCCTTCTCTCTCTCTCGCAAACTCTCTTCCCCTCACCAAAAGAAAAAAAAAAAACATTTTCTTCTTCATTCAGACATGGAGACTTGGGAGAAGCCATCTTCTAGACGTCACCACCGTACCCCTTCCTTCTCCTCCACTCTCCTCGACCATATCTACCGCTCCATCGACGACTCTTCCCCTCCCCTAGACTCCACTACAAAGAAGAAACACCTCCACGAGGATCTTGAAACTTCTCCACATGACAAACTAGTCTTTCACCGCCGCTCAATAGCCGCTGACTTCGAAAGATCCAGGCCAACCACCACCACCACCGCCACCTCCGCCGCAGACTCGGTTCTCCTCAGATATTCCAACTCCACCTCCTCTGACTCAAGCGGTCTCTCCTCCTCAGACTCCTTCTACGGACGCTCCATATCCTCTGCCTCTCCTCCGCAACCAAAACCAATCCGTACCTCCACCGTGAGCTCCGGCGAGAGACCAAACACCAAACAAGAACTGGGTGGGTTCTTGAGAACCAAGTCAAAAGCGTTAAAGATCTACACCGACTTGAAAAAAGTGAAACAACCCATCTCTCCCGGAGGAAGACTCGCTACTTTCCTAAACTCGCTCTTCACCAACAACGCATCCACTAACCCTAAGAAGCCCAAGAAACACAACACTTCCATCTCTGTCTTGTCGGACACACACTCCTCCTCCTCCACCGCGTGCTCCTCAGCGTCTTCTTTCTCTAGGTCTTGCCTCAGCAAAACTCCTTCATCTAGTGGAAAATCTAAAAGATCCGTACGGTTCTGTCCTGTGAATGAAGACTCCTCCGTTCACATCCCTCGCGGTAATAACAACAACTACAAGGACACCAAACGTTATCGTCACGTCATGGAGGAGGAGAATCGTCGCGTTATGGAAGCGGCCAAGGAGCTTATCAGAACGTACCAGAAGAATAAGGATCTTTTGGCCGTGACAACGTGCGACAATGATGATGATGAGGATGATGATGATGCGGCGAGTTACGCGAGCTCTGATCTGTTCGAGTTGGAGAATCTTTCGGCCATTGGGATCGAGAGGTATCAAGAAGAGTTACCAGTCTACGAGACCACTCGTTTAGATAATACTAATCGAGCCATTGCTACAAGTTTAATTGTATAATGTAATGTTTTAGTTAGAGTGGTTGGGGTGATTAGTTTTACAACATTTTAGTATCGTTTTTTTTTGTTTTCTTGAGGCTATTATGTTTGTTTTCTTTCTTTCTTTAATTTTCCTATATTAATAACATGTGTATAGAAATATATATGTTAATCATGGTATGTTTTGGTCATAACTATGCAGCTTAATTAGCCATCTAGTTACTGTGAGTTTTAACTAGTCTTTGATCTATGACAAAGAAAAAAGAGGAAACCAAGTTTTCTATTACATTCTCTGTCACCAACTAGAACAGCAAAGAGTCGTCTTTTCTTTGTTTCTTAACTTTTTTTTAAGAATGCTTACAATTCCATAGGAAGATATTTTGAGTAGGAAAAATATAATTAATTAAAGTTAAAGATTTGATTTGATGCTACTAATAATGATCAGTAAGATGAGCAAACAAAGTGAAAGAGACTATGGTCTCAAATGTCATTGATAATAGTATCCAACATTTGATTATTATTATTTTTGCTGAAAAACATTTGATTCTTTTCAAGTACTTTTTTTTTATGTCTGAATTTGATTGGATTGGCTTGTCTTGATCTAAGCATGGCTTGAGATTATAATGGTGGTTTGTTACTCTCGAATGTTTAGCACTTACACACTAGCTTTCTTTCCATTTCATCATATCTTTGATGATTAAACCACATGATGATGAACGTGGTGGTATATATATATCGATCATATACGATTCTATTTATCGATGGAAAATGAATGGTCAGAACGTAGTTAAGTCTGTGAATAACCTAGGTGCAGATAGATTCTCGAATAGTAAAAGTTTCAGTTCAAAACATCATGTACTATTTTAAAAGAATGGAATCATGTGTTATTAATAATTGTACGTATGGGTGTCAGATTGACAACCTTCGATTTGATTGCGTTGATAGAACGAGAAAGAATCTACACATCAAATGTTATAGACTTTATAGGCCATATTAATATATTCATATTTCGGAAATTTATTTGCATAACATGAAAAAAATGACTGAGAACAACCAAAGCAAAGCATGACAAATATGAAAATTTGGTACAAAGTAACAACTAACAAGATTGGACCAGGGAATCATATCATTATGATAAGCTATTAAAGCTAACACAAACATGCTATTTAGCTTACATTTTTGTAATTAGTTAAGCATAAAAACAATTAGATAATTGCCTAGACAAAACTCAAAAGAAGGCTAGAGTGGCTATGTAGTCAAAAGTTGCGTAGCCAAGAAAAAAAAATCAGATACAAAGGCAAGATCACATACATTAGTACGGACCCATATTCCCACTTTCATTTTCTTTTCGTTTGTTTAGTCACTTTAATAAAACGGTTGTGCTTATTATTAATAGCTTGCAAATCCCGCATGATCGAGAATCAATCCTTCAATAGCTTCAACAATAAAAAAGTTTCAAAACACAAATATTATATAGCACATGAAGAAAATTTAGAAGGGTTTTGATTTAGAAGAGATTACTTTAACAAATATACCTTTATTCTGTCGCATTATAGAGTACTCTCTAGAGAATCAAAAACATTCGACGTTGAGTTGATCATTATGTTATTAGTCAAAATGTTAATGAGTCAGTGGATACAACGGATACTTACGTCGGTAAGTACAATATATAGACATGGATTTGTTCCTGTTCGTGGTGGGTGAAGTGGGGGGAGTTGTGAAAAGTAAAAATACAATCATGAGAGTAACGTGCTGATTTAGCCAATTAATTTATAAAGTATGTCTCCAACAATCAAATCTAGTCAATTAAATATTTAATTACCTTTCTATGTAAACCAAAATTGGTGGTAACGACGAATTAGAGAGTCTTAAAAAATTAGAAACAAGGTTAAGGAATCAAAACACTAGCTAGGTAGCTAAGCGGTGATATTAAAAAAAACCCATTAATATTTCATTTAAAATTAATAATAGAGTACCAGTACATAATGCACGTATTGAAGGAAGAAGTTTCGTCGTGATCATACAAATCAATAAAAGCATTCGGACAGCTATATCATACCATAAAGGACAAATCTCCCAAATAACTTTTTTTTTAAGTTTTTGTCACAAAAATAATTCTCAAGAACAAAAATGACAAATCTAGTTTTTTTTTATTTTCAAAAAAATAATTTTTATTTTATTTTTTTTAATTTTAAACCTCACCCCCAAAACCCCACCCCATAACTCTAAACCCTAAGTATATATTAGTTAACCCAAGGGTTAACAAAATGACTAATATACATTTATACCCTTTGGGTTAACTAATCTAGACTTAGGATTTAGAGTTATGGGGTGGGATTTTGGGGATGAGGTTTAAAATTAAAAAAATAAAATAAAAATTAATTTTTTAAAAATAAAAAAAAACTAGATTTGTCATTTTTGTTCTTGAGGGTTATTTTTGTGACAAAATTTTTTTTAGAGTTATCTTAAAGTATTTCTCTACCATAAATTGGTATGTATATTTGTTATAAAGATAAAATAATAAGTAAGGGGCATACAATGTTCCATATCAACCATGCACAACTCGTCATTCGCATGCACTACCAGCTAGGGCTTAGTCCATTTCAGATCACACAAGCTAAGAGCCTAAGACTGTAAGACACACACTGGATCCACTATATGTATATATTAAATTCGATAGTACTCGCTCTCTCTTTTCATGAGTGTGCACGGACGTGAACATGTCGTCGTAAAATGGTACATGATGCAATGGTGGTGGGACACTCTCAACACTACCATTAAGTTTCTTAGGACATGTTTAATGCATGTCTCTTAAATTGGATCATTTAGGGTACGGTCACTTATCTTTTAACTGAAAACGCTAAAAAACGTCTCTTAAATAAGGGACTGTACCCTAAAAGACCCAATTTAAGAGACATGCATTAAACATGCTCTTATGTCTATTAAGTTTCTTATGCGTGCAAATGTATATGTGTCTACGTACTCTAGTTATAATAATTTTCACGTTAAATTGAAAATCCAGTTATATAGATTCTGAAATATCACTCAAAACAATATTGATGAAATATATTAAATGCAAGTAATATACTATCTTTGTTTCAATTTAGTTGTCGTTGTAAAATAAATTTTTTGTTTTAAAATAAATATTGTTTTACAATTTCAATGCAAAATTTATTGATTTTATATGTCATTATATTTTTTAATTAGTAGAAATGTGGTTAAATGTATAGGTAATAATGTTTTTATTCAAAAATACACAAATTAAATATTTTCTTAATTTGTTTGTAAAAATCTAAAACGAGAAGTAAATTGAAAAATAGAGAACATGTGTTTTCCTTCTAGAGATATAAGGGTTGACTGGTAATGATCGTAGATGCTTTGGAAAACCACTTTTCTTTTCTAAATCATTTTTTTACAGATTTTATTTAGTGTTTTGAAAATAAATCTATAGCAAAACAATTAGAAACAAAGCAAGGAAACTCACAACCTATTTTCTGAAGTTAAAATCAAAAGCTATAACACCAACCAATCAACCCCTATATTTTTTAGGAAACAAAGAGAAACTTAAATTGCATACAGTATAGATCTACAAATATGGAGATAAAAATATATTCAAAATGTACTATCCGAATGAGATACACAATATAAAACAAATAAAAAATGTACAAAACCATATATAAAATTAAATGATTTTAAAATAAAATAAACAAATTAAAAGATCTGCACTATCAAAATAAAAACAAAACATAATTTAACTATCTTAACAATCATTTTAAGAAATATAGTTAAATACAATAAATTTGTCTTTATAACAAACAAGTTAAACAATGATAAAAATAAAGAAATCAGCCACCAAAATAACAATTTACACATAATACAAAACCAAACCTTGCAAACTCAAAGTAAATGTTAAACCAAAAATTTAATGAAACTATAAATATAAATTACAGAAAACATGACCATAAATAACACCTTTAGTAGAATAAAAATTATACTCCCTCTGTTTCTGTCACTTTAGGTTTGTGCATACGGATTAAAGAAATAATTAATTTTGTATATTTTCTATATAAAAACACAATTATCCATACACATAACCATTTTTTAACCAATAAAAAATAAATTATAAAATAAAGTTGATAAATTTTGTATTGAAAACCGAAAATGATATTTATTTTGTAATAAAAAAATTTCTCTACAGTAATACTTAATATAAAACGGATGGAGTATTTCATATGGAAAATGTTAGTTCATTTTAAACAAATGTGTAATTAAGAAAAATAAATGTTTGGAGGAGGGAAATAAGAGCGATGGACCAATGAACAGGTTTGGACCGGAAACGAGTGGATATAAATCCAGCCCGCACGTGACGGGTGGGTACTTCAAGTCATGTGTGCACACGTGTTAACCCCTTGTTATTTTTTCCTGATCCCTATGACTAAAAAAAGATCTTCCCGTATACACCAGATGTGGACCAGACTGGAATAGCAAAAAGTTGGCAAACACTGTGCTCTTTTTATTTTATTTTCTTAAATATTACGATGCCAACAAAATAAATAATAGTACAGTTATGTCTTGTAAAAATGTGACATTTAATAATTAGAGTTTGTCTTTTATTTATTCTCAAATGCGTTATGTTTTAAATGGTGACGGACTCACCACCGTAAATACCATGTATATAATAACAATTTTTTTACATATACTTATCACTACAAGAAAACAGCGTTATTCCGACGGCCAAATTCGTAAGAATTTCGTCGGAATAAGTCAATTCCGACGGTATTTCGACGAAGGAGTTCGTCGGAAATATCTCGTCGGAAAAACTATTTTCCTCGGAATTTCGTCAGACATTCCGAGGAAATTACGAGGAACATTTTCGTAGGATTTTTCCTCGGAATTGCCTCGGAAATTCCGAGGAAGTGTTTCCTCGGATATTCCGAGGAATCTTTTCCTCGGAAAGGTCCGAAGAAATAAAAACCCTCGGAAATACCCTTACCGAGGACTTATGTCCGAGGAAACGTTCCTCGGATATTTCCGAGGAAACACCTTCCTCGGAAATATCCGAGGAAATGATGTCCTCGGAAATTTCCGGGGAAATATATTCCTCGGCAATTTCCGAGGACAATTGTTCTTCGGAATTTTCCGAGGAAGGTGTTTCCTCGGAATAATCGTAAATTATTTTTTTAAAATAATAAAATTTATATATTTTGTATTTTTAATTTAATTTTTAAAAATAAAATTTAAACCCAAATAATAGAAAACATATATTATAATATTAAAAGTTTTACAAATTAAAAAAAAAACATTAAACAAGTTTATTAAAAAAAAAAACACAAACTAAAAACGGTCGGGGAACATCTGTCTCATCATTTCCATCATTTGCGCACTCGCCCTCTCTGCTGCGTCCACTTTAGCTTGTTGGGCGGCCATCTGGGTCTCCAATGCTGAGATCCGGTCATCCTTGTTCTGTAGTTGCTCTATAATTGCTGGATCAACAAAGGGCACCGATGAAGAAGAAGCAACCGACGGAGATCGACGACCCAAACCGAACAAACGCCCTTTTCTCTTTGGAACCGCCTGAAAAGAAAACATAATGATTTTAGTAGCAGTAAAGATAAAAAAAAATATAGTAAAAATAAAAATGAAGTTCTTACCGATTCAACGAGCTCGTTTATTTGATCTCGAGACAGGTTGCTGGAACCAGCAGTAGTGGCGTCCTCATCAGAGACAAGCTGAGAGAGGCGGAACTCTTCTTCATCCTTTTGGCTTTGGACCAGGTCGATCACCTCCCTCACAACACCATCAGAAATCTCGCCGGTCTTTTTGTTGGTATACGCCATCCTCATTAGGGCGAGATCATCAACCGGCACACCATCATTTTCTTCCGCCTAAAAAATGTAAGAAATGCATTAAAAATTAAAATAAAAATGTTTAAAGATTTGAAATACAAATTAGATTTAACTTACCATTCGATCTCCGAGAGTGTGAATACTCTGGGCACCCAAGTTGTGCTTGAACATGCCCTTCCCACGACACTCGCTCTTTCGGTTGCCAGAGTTGGTCACCGATCGGTCTTGGGACGTCTCCTTCTCCCAGTGTTGTATCAACTCCGCCCACACCGTCTCGTTAATCGATTTCGGTGTCTTTCCTTTGTGCCACTTCTGCTTCCACTCATATATTTGCTTCCCATAATTATCCATGACTTTTTGGGTGAAGTGGTGACGGATGAAGTCTGTCTGATCAGAATTCCAGTTGAATTCTTGCTGAAAAATACACAATTAGTAAAAAAAATTATGTTAAAGATTACAAAATAAGTTAAAAAAATTAAAATTTACCGCAAACTGACGGAACCACATTTCCCGCTCCTCAAAAGGAAAACTTAAGAAGGTAGGATATCCCCTCTGGAGGGTCGAGTACATCATCCGGTTGATGAAGGTGCTGATCCCGTTCCCCGATCTGTCAAACCAGCATGCAGACGAGACACCAGCATCATAAGTTGTACTTGAACGTCTTCTCTTTTGAGTTGTGAATGCATATCCTCGAGTACAAAATCTCGGATATGACTTCACAACATGTTGTGGTCCACATACCATCTCGCGTATCCAATCATCAAATGTTTCACCTCTGGCAATTGCAGCATACACCTATTAATAGAAAATATGTTATAGCAATATTCTAAGGATTATTATAACATCTGATTAATATACAAGGGTTAAAGTACTCACATAACCATGCATCCAACCAGCAAATTCTCTCTGCTTCAGTTCTTCAAGTTCTTCTTCTGTTGCGTGTCTATGAGTGAACCGCTTTTCAGCCATAAAAATCCTTTACACATAAATAAAATTAATTAAGATTTAAATTACAACTTGTAAAAATAATAATTGTTTAACATATTTATATATGTACCTCTCATATTGAAGAATTTCTTCGCAGTTGGTGAGCAGATATGTTTGCAAATGACTGTGCTCCTGCTCAGTAAGTCGACGATCCTTTGATTTTCCGCTGAGTCGTCCGACATCTGTGAAGATGTCGGGAACCGTAACATAATATGTTGCCTTTTCGCCTCTATCATCATGCCGAGCAGTTTTTCGGTTTTTTGTCTGTACTTCTGCTGGAAAGTAGTACTCTGCAAAGTTTGAAGTTTCTTCATTGATCATCTGTACGACAATAGATCCTTCCACCTTGCTTAAATTCTTCACCTTCTTCTTTAGATGAAACATATAGCGCTCGTAAACATACATCCATCTATACTGCACAAGACCACCAAGTTCCAATTCTCTTGCCAAGTGGATAACAAGATGTTCCATAACATCAAAAAATGATGGAGGAAATATCTTCTCGAGGTTACACTGGATCACAGGGATGTTAGACTTCAAATTTTGGATACCTTCTGGAGTCACTGATCTCGTGCATAAATCACGGAAAAAAGCACTTATCCCTGCAATTGCTTCATGAACATTTCGTGGTAATAGTCCCGAGAAGGCAAACGGAAGGAGGCGCTGCATCATTACATGGCAATCGTGACTCTTCAAGCCAATAAACTTTCCTTCTCTTCTGTCAACACAGTTACGCAAATTAGATGCGTAACCATCTGGAAATTCCACATCGTTTGAAATCCAATCAAAGAACGCATCTTTTGCTGCTGCATCCAGTCGGTATATGGGAGCAGGAGCCCTACCATTCTCATCAACATGAAGTTCGGAACGAGCACATATATCGACTAAATCAAGTCTTGACTTCAAATTATCTTTTGTTTTACCTTGGACGTTAAGGATCGTGTTCATGATGTTGTCAAAAAAGTTCTTCTCAATATGCATGACATCTAAATTATGCCGCAGCAGATGATCCTTCCAGTATGGTAGATCCCAGAAAATACTCTTCTTGTGCCAATTATGTAGTTCTCCAACACCATCTACTGGATAATGCACATGTCCACCAACATCTGGCGTCCTTTCTGCACCAAAATCTCTTAACTGTGTCAACAAATCTGCCCCACAAATTTCTGGAGGTGGACTATCAAACACCTTCTTGTTCTTCGTAAACAAAGTCCTACTCCTACGATATGGATGATCAGGTGGTAGGAATCTCCTGTGACAGTCAAACCAACACGTTTTCCTTCCGTGTTTTAGTTGGAAAGCATCTGTGTTATCTTGACAATATGGACATGATAACCTTCCATGCGTTGTCCATCCAGATAACATACCATATGCTGGAAAATCACTTATTGTCCACATAAGTACTGCCCGCATTTGAAAGTTTTCCTTACACGAAATATCGTATGTTTCAGCACCTTGAGCCCATAGTTGTTGCAACTCATATATTAGTGGCTGAAGAAACACATCAAGTGATCTCCTTGGATGCTCTGGCCCGGGAACAAGAATTGAGAGAAACAAAAACTCTCGGCGCAAGCACAAGTTTGGCGGTAAGTTGTATGGTGTAAGAATGACTGGCCATAGAGAATATTGTCTTCCATGCTTGCCAAATGGGCTAAAACCATCGGTACATAATCCAAGGTAGACATTTCTTCTCTCATATGCGAATTCTGGATATGTTGATTGGAAATGCTTCCAAGCTTTTGCATCTGAAGGATGTCTAATCTCACCATCTGTTGAATGCTCCGCATGCCATCTCATTGGTTGGGCTGTGCGTTCAGACTGATACAATCTCTTCAACCTTTCTGTCAACGGCAAATACCACATCTTTTTGTATGGCACTGGAACTCTTCCACTAGTATCTCTATAACGAGCCTTCCCACAAAATTTGCACTGAAGTCGGTTCTCGTCCGCCCTCCAATATATCATGCAGTTATCGGTGCATACATCTATTACCTGATACGATAAACCAAGACCAGCAACAAGTTTCTGAACCTCGTTGTATGAACCCGGAGCTAAATTATCTTCCGGTAGAACACCTTTTACAAAATCAGCAATCGCATCCACACAATCTTCAGCCAAATTATAATCTGTTTTAATGCCCATCAGTCTTGTTGCCGATGATAAAGGCGAATGACCATCTCTGCAACCTTCGTACAAAGGTTGTTTGCCTGCATCCAACATATCAAAAAATCTCCTAGCTTCTGCATTGGGTAATTCTTCCTCTCTAAAATGATCATGTACCATCTGCTCAGTACCTACACCATAATCTACATCCGTTCTAATTGGTTCTTCTAACCTATCCGCAGTCTGAGGTTCGCTAGTACTACCATATTCATAATCAGTTTCTCCATGATGATACCAAATTTTGTAACTTCGTGTAAACCCATTCAAATATAGATGTTTCCAAACATCCCACTTTTTTTATAACCTTCTTATTTTTACAAATAGAGCAAGGACATCTTAACATACCTGTTTTCGCTTCCGGTTGTCGTTGAATTAGCCCCATGAATTCGGTTATACCTTCTTGATATTCATCCGTAAGCAAACTCGTGTTAGGATCCATATGAGGCCGATCCATCCAAGAGCGATAATAATTTGAAGAAGACATGATTTTTAGAATATATTTCGTGTGTAAAGTGAGTGAGAAGATGAAAAAATGAGTGAAAGAAGAGGGTGAGGGGTGCTGGTATTTATAGAAGAAACACTGCCGGCATTTCCGACGAAATTCCGACGACTCCTCGGAATTTCGTCGGAATTATTCAACGGCTACCCACAACGGCTCTTTTAACGGATAGATTCCTCGGAATTACGTCGGAATAAAACCGACGAAATACAGTTCCTCGGAATGTCCTCAGTTTTTGCCGACAATTATACTTTCCTAGGAATTTCGTCGGAAATTACCGATGAAATTCCGAGGAAATGCGATTTTTTTGTTTCCTCGGAATTTTGTCGGAATGCCGTCGGAATATTCCGAGGAAATATGACTCCGTCGGAATTTCCGTCGGAATATGCTCTGTTTTCTTGTAGTGTATGTATCTATATGTTTTTGTTACTTCTAGAACCACACCGTATTTGTTTGACAGTTGTCCCGTCACTATTCGGAATCTATATATGCATTTAAAAGCGAAGTTCTAAACATTGATGTGTCCAAAGTGAAATATGTTTTTAGGCTGTTAGTTTTTTTAAAACTAATGAATTAGATTGATTTTTAAAGTGATGGATATATTCTGAAAACTGGCGGCAGTAAATTGAAACTGTTTTCTTGTATCAACTCATACACATCTTCGTTTCATTTTTTTTTTCAGCCAGTTATATATTTGCAGGAGTTGTATTTATTGGTTAAAACAAGAGAAGGAAAGCAAAAGAAGAAAACGTTGAAAGCTAGACCTTCCCAAAAGAAGAAGAAGAATGTTTTTGTTTGATTCCAAGAACATAATTGTCGTGGTTGCAACTTTTTGTCTGAACATCGCTCATATGGGAACGTATAACCCTTTCTTCACTCTATTTTAATACTCGCACGAGTCACACACCATCGTATCAAGACATTCACTTTTTAAATAGAAAATACTCGTTATCCGTAGATCATCTATCTTTTAATCGAAAATCAAAATTATGGAACACGGATTTAACTTCTTTCACAAAAACAAATTGTTAAGCTAAAGAGCTATATATCGGCGTTGCGTTGGTTATTTAGATGTGTGAATATTTTGTTATAGTCATTCACATATTGCAACGAGTTATAACGATAACAAACACGAGGAACAGAATCACATGGATGTAGACCAAGAAAACGACTATTGAGAAGATCAACTTCTAATTACTATTGCCTCTGGATTTTTCATGAGCCAACCTAACTCCAAATCATTAATTTCCAGTGGCCATGCATGATGCATAACCTTGTCTTCTTTCCATTTATGGACCCATCCTTATAATCATAATTAAATCGACATTACTTTATAAGGATAACGGTTGATCTATCTCAAATGTTTCAATGTCATCTTATTTTCTATATACATCTAGTCTCTCTCTCTCACCATGTGAATATCTGAACGAAATAAAACTTTTGTTTGTCAACTATCAGAAAACATTTAATAGAATCGATGGTGTGGATTCCATGCACAATTTCTTAACAGTTTATAACATCTCACACCATTCTAAGATTAATTTTAAAGGCTTTATATTACTGGTTTATATCGAAGTTATAGATCCTACCACTTTGTTTATGTCAAGCTATGCATTGTTGTATATCGTTTCCTTTTATTCCCTGCCGTTAGTAACTTAGGATTGTATAATTTTTTTTCTGTTTTTACCAGCTTATCAGCCCAAACACGATCTAATATGGGCTTCAAACTAAGTTAGGGTGCTCATGTTGATTGGAATCCTTCACTAGCGACATTTATACATAGGATTGTAAATCTAGGGTTGAATAGTTTACGCTAAGGATCTTTCTTACTTGAATATACATCACGAAGTGGATCATATGCAACAAGTTTCCGTGGTGATTATTTTGAACTCTTAATAAAGTCTAACTGTATGTTTTAGTCCAGTCTTTAGAGATCGATTCCAACAAAGCATTCACCATTTGTTCATTTTCTCAGAACTCTTTCTTATAATTGAAAAACTGACGAGCTAGGTAATTGATAGAGACTGATTCAATAAAACTATCCATCACGGTTTAAAAGCTAGAATGCTACATGCAAAACTATTTATTGTGATCGTGTGTCATGTCCATCGAAAATGTTGTACATATAGAACCGTCCTTGACGTGAGTATTAAGAGAAAAAACTAACTTGTAAAATCATTATCTGTAAAGTTGTTTATTAATACTGCAATTGTTGTAGATTGTTAATTAACATATGTAATAGAAATATAATTATGTAATCAAAGATTTGACCAACGTTGAAAAATAGTTTCTAATGTTGGTGTAAACAAGGTGTTGACATTTTACTTGTACTCTAAATATTTGAACTGATCCGAATGTATTATTTACCCTAAACTAAAAGTATTTAATAGGTATTTAAATTTGTGATCATGTAAGTACCTATATGTATTCAAATATCTAAGACCAAACGATCCAGATCCTACAGAGATTGATCCAAAGAGTTGAATGCCAATACCTACAGTAAAAGTATTCAGTTGACAAATACAATCAATGTGAACTAAAACACTAATTAGGTTAACGTAGGATCCAAAGTTCAAAAAGAAACTAAAATAATGTAAATGCAAAATGGGCTGTGAATGATAATTAAATGGGCATTTCGACTAGAGATGAATGTCTCTGGAACTGTAATTTAGACACCAAATCTTTACGTAGCCAGCTAACATGAAACCGTACACGGGTATAATGTCAATATCACATTACTCAGTCTTGACTTATTCTTAATTACAAAATAGGCCAATCATACAGATAGCTGGCTAAGATATGATTATGCAGTGTATATTTTTATCAATACGACCATATCATAATTTGGATGGTTACAAAAGAGTATACACTTGTGTAAATCAAATCCATAATCATGCTATTTGATTTCTAACTATAACTAGTGTTAAAAAAAAGAGCTAACTATAACTTTACATAGCTAATAAATTCGACTTTAATAGTTAGTTTGATGTTGCCCACCAAATGATTAAGTAGCCATCTAACATGCAATCGTCGATGAAACTTCTTTTTTGTCAACAATTCGATGAAACTAAACTTAATTTGACACTAGTTTACACCAAATGTTATTTGTTTATCCTTCCGGTGTTTTTTTATTTGTCATTTTGGTCGGTGGCTTGTTGTATAACTAAGTCTATCAATATTATAACTATGACTCGTTGCCTTGTAGATGAGATAATACACTAGCATATATACATATGGCTCCTACATATGGCCCTGATAATGGCTTGAAACATTCTTGGAAGCATAATAAGACTAAAAGAAAATTCATTTTGTTGCAAACGGTAAGTAATTAATAAGAGGCACACCAAACTTTGATCCATTGACATATAATCAAACATAGTGCATGCAAGACACTTGACCAATTCACATATATCTTTAAACGGGCATTCTGTTCTATAAACATGCAACCATTATACAAGAAAATAACTGTTTTCAAACATTAACAAACTAAAATCCAACAACATAGAAGACAAAGATATACAAAGTATTTTAAGAGTTCAGTGGAAGAGCTTTTTACTACCTTTTTTGCTGAAGAGACGCATCGACTTAAAGGCTGAATGAAATGTGAAGAGCCAAAGCTTGTTGTGCAAGCCGATGTATAACAAAGCAGTGAGGAAACCAATAGTTGCAATGACACCAATTCTTCAGTGAGGAGATGCTCCTCGGATCACGATCAAGGTGGAAATGATGGATACGTACAAGTTAATCATACCAAACATCAACTTCAGGGGAAGATTGGCTTTGAAATCATTGTGGTTGTATCTGGACGTAATGATGGACAAGGAGGTTAGTAGTGAGGCAAAGGATGTAGAAAGACCAGTTTCCGCCGACATGATGAAAACAACGAATGCAGATTTTTGTCCAAGCTTCGGCAAACCAGTATCTGGACATTTTTATCAACATAGCAACTAGCATACATGATGATGAAGATGGAGTTTCCTTGAGCCACTTTTCACCTTGCTCTCTTAACATCTTGTGATCCCTCACAAAAGTTTCATGTGGTGTGAGTTTTTCCAATTCGTCGTTTCTTAGATTCTGGAATAGCTTAGGCGAGAGTTGTTCCACAACCTTGAACCAAAATACCTCATGTTGCATCTGGAGAGAAGTCCTTGACACAAACACTCAACATCTCACCAGAAGCTCTAGAAGCTACAAGATGAAGCATTGTGTTACCATTGATGTCAATCATATTAACAAAGTATTCCTTCAATGCTCCTAGTTGGTAGATCGTCCTGAAAAGAGTTTCATAACGCCATGCAGCGGCAATGTGATACACTGTTTGTTTGGTCTTCATCGCGGATGTATATCAAATCTTGATAAGTCCTGAAAGCGGTTACTAAGAGCTCCAAAATTCCTCTTCTTGCAGCTTCAAATTTGGATGATCCCACGTGGTGTGGACAAATGTCTCCAAAATTTCTCGTTTGGTAAGGTTATAACTGAGCTCTACATTTTTCTAACAGTTGACGACTTTGAGCTTTTACTTCTGCCTTGCTGAAAACTAGATGGGAAAAGAGTTCAATTAATTTAAATAGAAAATATATGTGTACAATTGCAATATTGATAGTAGTATTACTTACTTGTTGTCCTGAAAATCCTCTCATACCAGCGATGTTCATTGTGGCTGGCAATTGCATGAGGCTTCATAGCCATTATGAACAATGTTGAATCGCTAGTAAATCCTACAAAATTTGCCAGTCTTTTTTTCTTTTCCAATATCTCCAAAGCAATGTCTTTGGAAAGTTAAAAGTGCCTTTGTAATGACAATATAAAATAAAAAAGATAAAAGCAAATAAAAAGATATGCTACTAGATACGTACCAAACATATTAGTTTCTTTGAAGGTCAAAAAATGTTTCTTATATCTGAATCTGTTAGTTCTGAGAAATTTGTTATCCCATATACATAGGAAGTGCTTTATAATGACAACATCTTGCTGCTAATTCGACTGAGAAGAGATTTTTAAACCATTTAACCATTACAGTAGCAGGAGATTTTCCAAAGAACATCTTAAAAATATCGATGTTTCCTGTTATTGCAGCGATACAAAACGCCGTAGTACCCCAACTATTTTGTTGGGTAAATGTGTCATTGTCAGGAGGCCTCTTCACAAATATTTTTTTTCGAAACTCGCTTTCTGATTGAGAGCCACTGCCAAGTGAATAACAGTTCCTTAAATGATGTTGATTGGTTCTTCGAGAATCTTGGAATTTTGGTTGATTAAATCTTCGGCTAATCCTCAATCTCCATTGATGCAAACTTGACTTAGAGGAACACCCTGTTATATTATAATAAATGGGTCACATCACAATTCAGATCTGCTTCCCTTTCCTTCTCCGCCATAGCTATAATTGACCAATAAGATCTAATCTCAATCTTCATTGATGCAAGTAGAGTTAGAGGAACACAAGTTTCTATATATTTATTTCTCTGTGTAACTGAAAAAAATAATGTTTGAGACAATAAGAAGTTGATTGAGGAATACAAAAGGCAAAACAAAAGAAACGAAAAAAGACTCACCTAATGAGTTATGAGAAGACACACATCTGACTTCTAGAGGAGTTTTTGTTCCACTCATGTCCACAAAACCAAGTTGAAACATCATCAAAACAAGGTTTAATCCGTTTGAGGTGAAGACTCTTTATAATCTACCGTACACATTTTGTGCATTTATTACCTGTTTTATTAATATGTATGAAAAGTTTAAAATATTCATTATATTGAAACAAAAAAATTATTATTAATGTCTTGATTTAAAATATATTTGCACTTATTCCGTTAGTTTATGTATCATTTAATAAAAATTAATTTTGCCTTTAATTTAACACTACCTGACTATCTCTTACCTTAATGTTAAATGAAGAATACGTTATTGCAATATGTTCTTTAGCAAGATATCTAATCGAACGTAGTGTAATAAAAAATTAGTTATTGATTGTTGCAATATGTTTCTAATGACTTACTATGATAGTATTTGCATCTATACTTTAACTTCGAGGCACATTTGTCGGTTACCTAGGTACTTTTATTCATTTTCATAGTTTTTTCATTCATTTTCTTAGGTTTTTATTCATTCTATAATATATATGATTTTTATTCATTTTCTAAAGATTTTCATTAAAGACAATTTGTGTATTATAAATGTTGAGCACACATAATCTAGCAAATAATACACTATTTTTTTAATAGTCCATGCTAATAGATGAATTAGTCGTTTAGAAAACACATTTATTTTTGCTGATTCTACCAAAATGTATTTTTAGTTATCTAAGAAAAAAATTACCTAAGATAATTCCAAAATGTCATTATTAACTAAGATGACTCCTCAAAATTTACGATCTTTTTGTAATTGGTTAAATTCTTTTAAAATTATATCTTTAAAATGCTTTTATGAAAAATGGATATTTTTTAATCTTTGTGCATTAAAACATCATATAAAAACAAACGGATGGAGTATTACTTAGATAACCTATTTATTTATTTTCTCTGTCACTAATACCAAAACTACTTTCATTACAATTTTGAATATTGATTAAAAATATTTTAAGACTAGTTTAAAATATTATTTTATCAATTACTAAAATTTTAATCAAACTACGTTTTCTAATATAGTCTACCGTATACATGTATTGTTTAATCTCACATACTTTACTTTTGCTCCAAATCGAAGTCGTCGTTTATCTGTGTCGTTAATATTATTTTAGGTTTTTGTACCTTTTTATATCCAGAAACAAAAAGGGGATACAGGAGTTTTCGCAAAGAGATGCTGAGCAAGAAACTGGAGTATAGGATGAAGGAACTGAATACTTGGTCCAAAGCATTGGACAAGAAGCAAGCATTAACTGAACTGGAGAGACAAACGCTTGCTTGAGGAAGAGAAGAAGAAGGTTAGTCATTATATTATAACTGAACTAGGAGTGGCAATCTTTTGTTGTGAGTCCCAGCTCATAATTTTGGCCCTGATGAGTGTCGGTGGGTTTCTACCATAGTTGGTTCTGATATCTACATCATGATTCGTGGATACGCCAATCATGAGCCCTCCTCCAGGGTATTTGTCGGTTTCACACACGGCATGAAGCTCCAAGCATGTTGGTGGCCAAGAAAGACCCCTTTGCGAGTGTTCTTGATGATGAGAAAATCTATGTAGTAGAAAGAAGCACAGATGGAGATTTTCTCAAACTTTTTCGAGTCTTTCGATCCTGAAACCAAGATGTGCCAAGCCCTAGCGCAGAGATATACGGGACATCTATAGACCCATGTTGTGCCTTCAAAAGGAGTTTTTACCTCTTGTTTAGGGGCAAGGTTGTGGTTTAGAATCCCAAAGAAAATAAATGTGCCTTCTATTATTTGTTCAACCAAGGAGAAGATGATATGGTGTGCTGAGATTGCGCTTGAAGAACGTAACAACATACTGTGGGAAGGTTAAGTGGTGTGACGTTGTGCTTACAGTCCCCAAGTAATATCGACTAGAACAATTTTTTGTTGCTACCATTTGACGAGAGTCGACATATAACAAAGCAGTTTTAGCAGTTTAAACGACTATATCTATAAAGCTTTCTTGTTGAATATTTTCTTCAATTGTTACACTATTATATTTTGGTTTTGATCACTCGTTTTGGCACAAGATTTTTGAGATAAATGTGGAATCGGTTTTCTTGTTGGGACCTAACAAACACACACACACACATGACATAGAGAGAAGAAAGAGATCATTAAATTAGTGTATACATATAGGGTTGCTTCTGCAAACAGTGTCTTGTCTCATCACTGATGCTATCTGGCCTCAGCTACCTGAAAAATTAAGTTCGAAATAATTTTAAAAAACTATCAAAAACTGTTATTATCTAGTTGTATATATAGCACATTACCAGTGTCGAGTCTTGAGTGGGAAGAAAGATCAAGCCAAGAATCTGAACTGTTCTTGTTCTGTGTCCACTCTTCACCAAAGAAGTGATGAAGAGACTTCTTCGTGTCCGATGAATCTTTCTCTTCCTCTTCTTGATCATCAAGATCTTGTCTCGATGTGTTTTCCAAGACAGTTCTTGTGGGTTTGTTGAACATGTCTGCGCCCAACACAAAACATTGTTGTTGTCGATGATCTTGGTCATGCTGATGATGTTGAGATGAGTATGTGTGATGAGTACTACAGTCGTACGGATCATCCACTACTACTGTTGCTATCGGTTGTTGGTGATGGTATGAAGAATCTTGAAAGCTTCTAGAAGCTTCTGGAAAAAAAGTTCTTTCCCCAACTCCAACTCTCTCCCCAACCCCTTGAAAATATCTACAATCATAATTAAAAGAAAATTCCACATATAATTTAATATCATCATTCCTTTCTTTTCTAAAGAATTAACAAAACCTAATTATGAACAATGAAACTAAAAAGGATGAGACAAAGAACCTGAAGTGTTTGGCTAAGTCATTGTGCTGAGGAGTAGATTTGTTTTGATGTAGTGACAAAGCAGAAGCATGATGAAGAGTTTGTTGTTGTTGCTGTTTAGGTGAAGTTGAAGGATAAGGATAATCAAAAGAATGATTGTTGAAGTAACCTCTACTGTTACTAGTACCTACACCAAACCTATTGCAGTTACTGTAAGTGTCAACTAAAGGGGATGAAGAGGAGGAGGAAGAAGACAAGGTGGGGCTTGGGTTGTTGCTGGGGAAAGAGAGAGATGGTGATGTTGAAGGAGCAGTTGTCTGACTCTGATCAATAGATTTTTTGGCACGGTTTCTTCCTCTGTGCATGTGTTTTTCACAGTACTTTGAATCTGGATGTGCTTCTCTTGAGCACCTCCATTTCTTACCATCTGTTCTTCTGCATCTTCCTGGTTCTGGATCTTGTTTTCTCCCAAATCCCATCTGGTAGCCTCCCCACCCAACTGCATCATTAAGTTAACCAAAACCCTAAAAGTTAATCATGATGCATGATGTAAAAAACCCTAGTTAAGACCTTAATGAAAGTTATGTCATAATCACAACAAGTTTGTGAAAGTGGTCTTAGGAAGAAAAAGTTGAAGTCTTTATACAGAAACCCAAAACACTATAAAGGTGTAAACTTTAGAGGCATGAGAATCAACAAAAGGTTGAAACCTTAGACCATGATTATTGGTGGTCCTTAAGGCGGAGGTCTTTAACTGTTCCTAAGGACCTCCGCCATAAAGACCACCAATAATGTTGCTCTTATGAAAAGAAAAAGAAAAACAGGAAATCAAGAAAGATTACAAAAAAATTATGTTGAATTTGAAATGATAATTAAAGTTTAGGGCTTACGTGGTTGGTGAGGGAGGAGTCTAGAGACCAAGGAAGAGTCCAAGCTTCTTCTAATGGAGAAGATGAGCTCAGGTGGGACAGGAACACCAGAGACCATGTACTTGTATATTAGGGCTTGATGCTCCAGTTCTTGCCATTGAGTTGGTGTAAATGGATGCCTCTCTATTATTCTACTACTACTTCCACTTAGGCTCATCATCGTTCTTGTTCCTCGCTTGCTTTCCTTGAAGGGTTATGTAGCAAAATCAAAAGAGCATGAAAATAGCTTTCTTGATAGATTCAGAGATTAGCTAGGGTTACTGAGTTTAGGATAGAGTCAGACAAGGAAGACCACTTTCTCAGGTTTGATCTCTCTTTCACTCTCTAAGCATATATTCCTCAGATGCAATTTGCATGAACACTAGCTAGCTTCTCCCTTTTCATAAGGCTAGTCCCTCCTTTATGTATATATACACTCTATTTTTGTAGGGAAGATCAAGTCATTTACAAAATATAGATTACTACACAATTACAGAAGATAAGTGATCACACTCTATTACTTTAAAAAGTAGGGTTTTTTGGGGAGGGGTTGGGGATATTAATTATATTTGTTAACAGAGAAATATTCATAAACCAAAGTTTAAGAGAGTGTGTCAAAACAAAAATAGGGTCAGATGAGGACAAGAGCTTTTAAGGAGTTTTGCCATGTAGTGTAAAATCAAAACAACATTAAAATATCCAATATTGTAAATGTCAAAATAGATAGATTAAATGAAGAGTGTGGTCCTATAAAGACTGGCAAATCTGAAGAGACTCAGGCCCAGTGTCCCTGTTGCTTCTTCTGCAGCACTTGATGCTCTTGTCTCTCTGACTACTCTTTCCTCTACTCTCAATTTTTTTTCCTCTCTTCTTTAATACAATATTTCTGTTTTTATAAAAATTATAATATGTATTTTTTTTGTCAGCTATTATAATATGTATTTGTATTAGAAAAAAGGTGCATTGAATTTTGGGAATCTTTTCTTTTCTTCCTTTGTGCAGATGCCATTTTCAATATCAGCTGCATCCCAACACTTCATGGCCTAAAAATGAGTGCCATGACAGGAAAATCAGATATAGATGAAACAACTGATAGATGTGTTAAAAAAAAAAGTTGACGAATATTTATTCATAGAAATCGGAATGATCTTCTTCTTGTATCACTGCACAAATCTCTGACTGGCTTACTAAAAGAAACGTAGCACTTGGTATATTTTTACAATTTTACGTTTTTACATTTTCTTGCTAACGTTTTTATAGGTTTTTTTCATGGTGAGATAATGTATAGAAAGAAATGTAACGTGGTGTTGTTTCAAAAGCTGGCAAAATAGTGAATGAAAAAGAAAGTGAAGGGTGTTTGGATGAGAAATAGAGAGCAGGGAAGAGACCATTGGATAAAGAAGGGGGACTAGGTTTGTGTAGTTGCTAGTGAAGCGAAGTACTTTTTGTTCTTTTAAAAAATATTTTTTAAAAATTGTCGTTTTTATTAAATATTTTCTTCAACATTAGTATTGTAGAATAGGAATAATAAAGAAGAGAAATGCATGTGAATAATCATAAATACTTCAGAGAGGGTTTGGTTCATTAAAAGTTCAGAGAAAGAAAAAAAAAAGAGTAAGACTGTTCACTAGTCTGTTTGGTTCTCTGTCTCTTTTCACATGCTCTGTCCTTTTCTCAACTTTTTTGAAGCCCCCTAGATCTTTTTTCTTACACACCTACGATCTACCATTCTATACACACTCACATGCATACAATAAGTGCATATACATAGACGAACACATGCATATATACATGTTCTTCAAAATTTAGTTTATCTAAACTAATACATTTATGAGGATTTATTTCGATGACCAAAAAATTGATTCGTAACATTGTTTTTCTTTTCGATAAAAAATATTGGTAGAATTGCTGTATAGTAGCACACTATGTAATATAAAAAAATATTTGTGAAACTGAATGGTATAATCGTTAAAGTAAACAAATAATTTACTACAATTTGGATTATCTTGAAGTGAATAAGGTTAGATGGAGAAGGTGGAAAGACCTTTTGAATCAAGAGAAGTTTCCATTATAGTTATTCATATGCATCGTCTTTCATCATCTTTTCTTCTCGTTTTTGTTTTTTCAAATTGTTTTTATTGTGTTGTATATTTTGAAAATAAAACTGAAAATGGAAATTATATATAAAGAGGTGATGACGGGTGGGTAAGGCGGATATTATATGGCAAGAGACCTACCTCCTTCTCTCCCTTTGACTCACTTTCATGACATAGACCCTATCTACCATTATTTTCATGCCTCTAGGGTTCTTTACGAGTTAGTAACTATTTTTTGCCTAAAATATAAAGCGGAATATAACATTCTTTTTATCTATACAATCACATAAAATACCAACGATTTACCGGAGTACTAATCTCTCTCATAATGAAATGCTTACCATATCTTTTGTAAACCCTTCTTCAAAGAATGTCAATAAAGTCGTTGTTTATTTTGTTAACTGGAATTATTATTTTTATTTCTTTGAATTTAGTCTTTAGACTATTAAAATGTCCATTTTTTAAAACAATATTAAACGCTGCAGTTATAAATTAATGACTCGTTAACTAGAACACTAATAGTCTTTGGCCATGATTCACATAGAACATTAGTAACCAAACGAGTCACTAGCAGCAGTGACTAAACGATACAACCCCATACAATTAATTGATATCAACCTTAAATCTGAGAAGAGTATATATATATAGGAAACTTTTATTCTAGTGATGATCACATCGATAACATCGTAAGTCATGTTGTACGTGGGTTCACTCCACATGATACTCCTCTTGGTTAAGCGGTTAAGGTCCAGGAGATGGCAACAACCGTTGATAACACCAACATATAAGTTTGAATTAGAAGCCGAACTAGTTTGAATCCGAGTATTAAAACTTGAAACTCGAACCAAAATCCCAAATAAATCATCAGTGTCTAGAAGATTATGTGATCGTCAGACTGAACCAATGCGACGGTACAGAAAAACGCTACCGACATGCAAAAAGAAAATATATAGTCAGATTTTTTTTAAAATTTTTATACAAACGGTTCTTGCTCAAGTTTTTTTTTGAGCCTCCGGATATTAAAATCGATTTACTCGAATAGTCCTTTTGTTCAAACAAATTATTTAGTGACGAGTCAATACTTTTTATCCAGTCCGACCAATTGATTTGTTGAATTAACTATCTTAGTCAACCATTTGAACCAATACAATCATATGTCATGTCGAAATCACAATCAACAACATACTCTTGTCCATTTGTGAATATATATAAAAAATACTCATTTTTCATTAAAAATTCAAATTATTATAATTTATATACTAGTAATTAATGATCATATACGAGATGTGGCATATATAATTTATGTATCTATGAGCACCTGAGTCTTAACCTCTGATGACAAAAGTCCAATGATGGTTATAGAAACATAAAACAAAACCGTACTGCTAATAACCATTCCAAGATAGAGACCATGATTCTAACTAGGACCGTCTCAAATTATTTTAAAATCCTATTAAAACATTAATAATATATTTAATAATTTAGTGAAATAATTAAAAAAAATTAATGTTTATATTTGATGTTTTTCTTAAACTTATAAGTTTTAACTTTGAACTATATTTGTTTATTATTTTAAAAAATATCTTATTTTTCACTTATTTTTTTCTTATTTTTATGCTTGGGCTCGTATTCGACCTCTCCACTTACATATACTATTAGTCCTATCGAACTTTTCTTCCATACCCAAGTCCCTACTTTCGCCTTACAAATTTAACCTCCAGAAGAACAGTTGTCACTCAGCCATACGCCACCAGGATGATTAACCATACCTTGATAACTCATAGCAGTTATAACTGTCGCTGCAACCAATAGATTGCCTTTGCTTTTCTCTAAATGTTAATGCCCTGCATGATTCAGGCTCACACAGTTTTCTTTTTCTTGGGTTTTGTTATAGGACAAATCTATTAAATAGATATTTTGAAAGTTTTTATCACAAAAATATATTTTAAAGAAAAAACTGATCAAAATAGACTTTTTCATTTTAAAAATTTAAATACTTTTTTTTTAATTTTAAACATCACCTCCAAAACTCCACTCCATACTTCTAAATCGTAAGTCTGGATTAGTTAACCCAAAAATATAAATGTATTTTTACATTATTTAATAAAGTCTATTTTAGTTATTTTTCTTCTTCTATTTTGATGACAAAATTTTCATAGGTCTATCTTAGAGTATTCATCTTTATTATATGCAATTTCGAGATTATAAATAAAGGAACTGATGAAGATTTGTGTTTCTAGGATGGTATATATATATATATATATATATATATATATATATATATATATATATGTTCTCTTTGATTAATAAATGTCTCTATATGAAGCTATTTAGTTAGTTGATCACATGATTGAAGATATATCTACCAGTCTCTAATCTAGTCACCCAAATTAATCTACTCATTCGGTTTCACTTTAATGATTTTTTATAGTTTTTCAGTTTAAGTTAGTATATTTCAAGTTTTTTTAATATTACTCATTAAGTTTCACTTTAAATGATTTTTTCATAGTTTTCAGTTTAAACGAGCTTGATCCTTTTCCGTACAAGGATCGTGAGAAGAACATTATCTTAGGGCATGTTTATTAGAGGTCTCTTATCAAGAGTTTTTAACTTTTCTAAGAGATGTTTTTTAGTTTTTAACTAAAAAACGTAAGAACCGTCTCTTAAATAACAGATTTAAGAGTCATCTCTTAAATAAGAGACTTAAGAGCCGTCTCTTAACCAATTTTTTTTAAAAAAAAAGTCAAATTAAATTAAGAACTCCACCGTAAGAGACTGAGGATAAACATTGTGTTAGAATTGATGATTTATGAAGAGAAAGAGTATGAACACTCAAGAACACTCAAGAACACTCAAGAACAAATAAGAATAAGAAGGAGAGAAACTTATTTCCTTGATTCATTTCTTTGCAAATACATTGTAATATATAGAGAATACAAAAGACATCTTCCATAAACAAGGTCCATGAATTCATGAACTCCCATAAACAAGGTCCATGATTTTGGGAACCATGTTTTAAGGATCCATGAATTCATGAGCTCCCATAAACAAGGTCCATAATTTTGGGAACCATGTTTTAGGGATCCATGATTTCTTCATGTCAACACTCCCCCTCAAGCTTGACCATATGAAACAAGTCAAGCTTGGAAAGCCATGAAGTATTCCCTCATTAAAACCTTTACTTGGAAAAACCACTTGGGATAAAAACCAAGCAAAGGAAAAAGAGTAGAACACTCCATGGTGAGGGGATCACTGACATGGAAGGTTTATGAGTCCTAGTCTTGGAAGAATGGACTCACAAACTTTGCTGCTGGCCGCCTTGGTGAAGATGTCCGCCAGTTGATCTTCACTCCTTGTGTAGCATGGGAGGATCACTTGCTGCTCTACTGCTTGTCTTACCTTGTGGCAGTCTACTTCTATGTGTTTTGTCCTCTCATGGAAGACTGAATTGGACGCAATGTGTATTGCGGCTTGGTTGTCACAATGCATGGTCATGGGGTTGGTGATCTCAATCCCCAAGTCGCCTAGAAGACTCTTTATCCAGATGAGTTCACTGGTTAATTTCCTCATTGATCTGTACTCTGCTTCTGCACTTGAGCAAGACACAACCTTCTGCTTCTTACTCTTCCATGTAACCAAATTTCCTCCAATGAATGTGCAATAGCCGGTAGTTGATCTTCTGTCTGTTCTGTCTCCAGCCCAATCTGCATCACAGTATCCAACAACCTCAGTGTTTCTGTTGCAAGCCATCCATACGCCTTGACCCGGAGCCTCCCTTAAGTATCTTAGGATTCTCTCCACCATGTTCCAGTGATGAACCTTGGGATTTTGCATGTGCTGGCTCACCTGATTTACTGCAAAACAAACATCTGGCCGGGTAATGGTTAGATAGATCAGCTTTCCAACAATTCTCCTATATTGCTTGACATCTTCAAATGGAGTATCTTCATACTCCCCCTCTCGCAGTGTCTTGTAGCCATCTTCAAGTGGTGTCTTGGCTTGTCTTCTTCCAAGATCTCCTGCCTCCTTTAGAATATCCAAAGTATATTTTCTTTGGGACATGAACAACCCCTCCTTTGATCTGCACATCTCAATCCCGAGGAAGTACTTCAGTTCACCTAGATCCTTGATGTAAAATGCGGTCTTGAGGAATGTCTTGGTGGCACTGATCCCCTCCTTGTCACTACCAGTAATGATGATGTCGTCCACATAGACTAGGATCACAATAATCCCGGACTTGCTGGTGAGAGTGAAGAGTGTGTGATCCGCTTGAGACTTCACAAATCCTCTTCCATTCAATGTAGTGCTTAGTTTGTGGTACCAAGCTCTTGGTGATTGCTTCAAGCCATAGATCGCCTTTCTGAGTCTGAGGACATTTCCTGGCTTTACCATCTCTTTCATTCCCGGAGGTGGTCTCATGTACACTTCATCTTCTAGTTCACCTTGTAGAAAAGCATTCTTTACATCCATTTGCCAAAGATCCCACTCTAGGTTCACTGCCAATGAGATGAGTATCCGGATTGTATGAAGCTTCGCCACTAGTGCAAACGTGTCTAGATAATCTTCTCCATACACTTGTGTGTATCCTCTTGCTACCAGTCTGGTTTTCTTCCTTTCTGGCTTTCCATTTGCAAGATACTTGATGGTATGCAAGAGTCTGCTGGTCACGGCTTTCTTTCCTCTTGGAAGCTCAGTCTCATACCAGGTGTTGTTCTTGATCATGGCATTGATCTCTTCTTCAACAGACTCTCTCCATTCTTTGTCTTGCATTGCCTCTTCATAGGTGTTTGGGATGTACTCTTGATCCAATTCTCCAATGAAGACTTGATGTTCTTCTGGATATTGAGCAAGCGAGCATACTGCACTCACTGGATGTGCCACAGCTTTAGCATTGAAGTAGACTTTCGGTTGCCTGATTCTTGTGCTCCTTCGCAAAGGTTGTATCTGATCAGGTGTTGCCTCATTTGTTTCTTCTGGAACTTGATCTTGAGTCTCAGGAACTGATTCTGATTTGGTCTCATCCTGATCATGAGCTTCTTGTTGATTCCCCCTTTCAGGGTCAGGATGGGCAATTTTTTCATTTTCATTAATCACATCTTCTTCAACTACAGCTTCTGGAACAGGTGCAGTAGCTTCAGGGATATTCCTTCTTGTTTCTTGAGTTGCTGGAGACATGCCAATGCCGAAGTTCTCCAAAATGATTCTGAGGTTTGTGGCTCTTTCTGATTGCGGTAAGTCCCTCAGATCATCCCAATTCTTCACCTCATAATATCCCTTTGTTTCCACAAACTTCACATCCCTTGATATTAAAACTTTTCTGGCTATTGGATCATAGCACTTATACCCCTTTTGTGTTGGAGAGTAGCCAATGAACATCGCTTTTGTGCTCCTGGCATCCAGTTTGTTTCTCTGCTCCCCTGGTATCAGCACAAAGCAGAGACATCCAAACACCCGTAAGTGGTCCAAAACTGGCTTGGTCTGGTTAAGGACTTCAAACGGTGATAGATCTTTGAGGACTTGAGTTGGAGTCCTATTGATCAGATAAGTAGCAGTCACCACCGCATCACTCCATAATCTTTTTGGAACATTGGTGTGGAACATCATTGATCTGGCTACCTCCATCAGGTGTCTGTTCTTCCTTTCAGCAACTCCGTTTTGTTGAGGAGTATATGGACAGCTTGTTTGATGAATAATTCCATGTTGAGCTAGGTACTGTTTGAATGCATGACTTGTGTATTCTCCACCATTGTCTGATCTGAGGATCTTCAGCTTGGCATTGAAGTGGTTGGAGACATGAGCTTGGAAATTCTTGAAGGCGTCTAACACCCTATCCTTGGACTGAATCAGTGTCAACCAAGTGTATTTGGATTTTTCATCAATGAAGGTGACAAAGTATTTGTGATTCTCCCTTGACACACATGGAGCCGTCCATACATCAGAGTGAACCAAGTCAAAGCAACTTTCATAGGTGGTGCCAGACCGTGGAAAGACTGTCCTACAATGCTTCCCCAATATGCAGGCTTCACACTCTTCATTCTTAGACACCACTCCAGGGAATATCAGGTTTAGAGCTCTTGTATGGGGATGTCCCAATCTGGCATGCCATATTGTGTTCTCAGCGCCATTAACGGTGCTAGCCAGGCAGTGAGGCATAGATGATTCTGGCACCATATTCCTCTCAAGATGATACATCTGCTGATGGTTGTGCCCTTTTCCAATGACCTTTCCTGTCTTCAGGTCTTGAAACTCAACTTCATCTGGTCTGAACACAACTTGGCAGCCCAAATCAATCGTAGCCCTTCTTACTGATAACAAGTTAGATGAAAATCCAGGCATATACAAGGCAGTAGATTCCTTATCAAACACTTTAAGGTTCCCTATCCCTTCTATCTTCACCTTATCACCATTTGCTATGATTACATTCCCTACGGCAGGCTGGATATTACTAATCAAGTTCCTATCACAAATCATGTGATGGCTTGCTCCTGAATCTATTATGATAGGTTTAGAGTCAAGAGAATGTGTACCAGCCTTCTTGGAAGCAATGAGAGCCAAGACAGTGCTCCAGATAAAGGAATTGGCGTCTTTTCTGGTCACAAAATCATCAGATGAGGTTGTACCAACTTGATTTCTCCACATGTCTTCAGTTGAATCACCCATGTGAGCAGAATACATGGTTCTCCCTTGAATTGCTTGATGCTCCTTGGGTTTACATTTATCCGGCTGGCCTTTGAGAGGATCACAATCATCTAGGCATGAAATCTTTCTTCCAGTAAAGAAATTATTTATCAGTGTGTTGAATGATGAGTCTAGGTGTAGGAGAAAGCTGAGGAACCGGTCGTTCTCATAGATGGTTTGGAGACTCTCCCATAAACACCCATAAGCGGTTTGAAGACTCTCCCATAGTCTCTTGGCGGTTTTGATGTGAGAATTGATCTTCAGGATTGGTTTTGACAAGGAGTTACAGATGAGAGCCAGAGCTTGTTGGTCTTCTTGAACCCATTGGTTGTGGTTGTTCACGTATCTATCTTCTTCAGCCATCCTCTTTGAAGTTCCAGCCTTCATGATATGGCTGTCCCAAAGTCCATGACATCCCAAGGTGATTCTGGCCACTCTTGACCATGAGAGATAATTAGGACCCTCAAGGGTCACGGAAATTATGTTTTCCTTCTCCATTTTTATGATTTGCGGAATGAGAATAACATAAAAGCTTTGCTGAATAAAAGAGAAGGATAGAGAAGGTTTGCGGAATGAAGTAGGAGCTTAAAGCTCTGATACCATGTTAGAATTGATGATTTATGAAGAGAAAGAGTATGAACACTCAAGAACACTCAAGAACACTCAAGAACAAATAAGAATAAGAAGGAGAGAAACTTATTTCCTTGATTCATTTCTTTGCAAATACATTGTAATATATAGAGAATACAAAAGACATCTTCCATAAACAAGGTCCATGAATTCATGAACTCCCATAAACAAGGTCCATGATTTTGGGAACCATGTTTTAAGGATCCATGAATTCATGAGCTCCCATAAACAAGATCCATAATTTTGGGAACCATATTTTAGGGATCCATGATTTCTTCATGTCAACACATTGCCTTAGAGGAGAGATTTTGTAGAGAGAGAGGAGAAAAGAAGAGAGATGGGGAAAGCATATGGTACATTAATCTCTCACTTTTAAGAAAAAGCTACATACATATAGATGCACACGTTTAGGTTAGAAAAAATAGTGGTTTGATATGATTTTATATAATATTAATCAAACCAAAACTGTTTTAGGGAAAACGATCATTACATATTGGAAAAGATGTAGATTTATAATAAAGTAAACATATGTTCAAATGAATTCGTGTATTACTTTGGGTTTCAGATATATCCGATCAGGTTCGGATATCCAAGCTTATTTAATACAAAACCTGATCAGGTATTTTACAATTTCAGTTCAGATTTTTTGTGTTGGGTTCAAATTTAAGTCCGGGTATAAGTTAAAATGCTAAGGCTACCGCTATTACACTGCCGTTGTAAATAATGATTGGTAGACCATTACTAGACTTATCACAAGATGCTTTGTCCATGATTCACATAGAATTGGTAACCGAACGAATATAGTATGGTGATTAAACAATATATAGAACCCCCCATACAGTTAAGTGCTTAACCTTAAATCTTATAAGAATGTACATGATACTATTAAATGCTTAACCTTAAATCTTATAAGAACGATACACTGATAACACCAGAACTCATTGTATAACGTGGGTTCAAGCCACATGTTAATTAGTCAATGAGCAGGAGATGGAGCCAATGGCAACAACCGTCGAGGGGACCGTCGTCGACGTGGACAACAACAACAGATGAAACATATTAGCCAACCTAAAAGCCGAACTAATTGACTTACGAGTATTACAACTGGAAACACGATCCAAAATCCCAAATAAATCATTAGTATATAAATGATTATTTGATCGTCAGACTGAACCAATGCGATGGTGAAGAAAAACGCTGCAGATATACAAAGAACCGCTGCTACCATAAATGTTACAAGTATCGCCATTATCATCCGGTTCCTGTATACCAAAAAATATCATCAGAATTTTAATTTCATTGTTATCTTAAAATGTAAGAGTTCTTGCTCCAAATAAGCATTAGATCTACAATTTATGAAATCGATTTATCATATACTATTGTCGTGTTGTCCATTTAAATAAATTTACAATACTTTTTTTTGGTCAAAAGGTTTACAATACTCTTAAATTAGATTTAACCAATCAGGCTTTGTTGAACTAATCTCACTTAGCCATTGAACAGAGCTACAATCATAGTCATGTCTAAATCACAATCAACAACATACTCCTGTCCATTTGTGAATTTATATGATAAAAAGTACTCAGAACTAAGAACAATTAACACATTTTTCACAAAAAAAATCCAAAATTACTAATCATCTACAAATCATTATAACTTATCAACTACTCCCTTCGTTTTATGTTAAGTGTGGTTTTATATTTATGCACACGAATTAAAAAAAATATTTAATTTTGTTTACTTTCTATATCCCCTATATATTAATTCTGGAGCATTACAACTTTAAAGTGTAGCCACGTGTCATCACCAGAATGACTTTCAGAATCCTTAGGAAAAAGTTGGTCCATCTAAATATAGATTATACTTTTATTAAATTAACATGCATATTGATTAGTAGTGCATAAAAATATACTTTACATTCTTTCCTTAAATAAAAGCTACGGAATTACCTAATATGATTAGCATATATGTGACAATTAATATTTTGAATAATATAGATTTGATAATATTTTTTGTATCCTTCATCATTTTTGTTTAATTTATTTTATTAAAAATATTAAACAATCAAATTAATTATGTAATAAAAAATCTAGATTTTTTTTCTTATATGTTATATTTTGAATTTTTTAAAACGACTATAAATTATTAAAACCTTTAAAATCTTTGCAATGAAAATTTTCTGAAAACAAAGAAAATATAGAAAAAGATACAAAACTAACTGATGCATAATTCCAAAACTATTAGTACTTTTCCATAATTAATGTTTTGCTATAAAAAGATACAAATAATCATATGAATATAAAGTTTCATTTAACAGATATTCAGATTAAATTTATATACATATGTACTTTAATATTGTTTAAATCAAACTATATATCATATATGTTAATTATATACTTAGATGGAATATTACAACATATCTTGGTAGCCACGTTTGATTACAACATATTTCGATAGTCACATGTCATTACAACATATTAATATACGATCTGATAACAATTTATGTATTTTCCATCATTTTTTTCAATTTTATATTCTTAAAATAAATTTAACAATCACATGAGTATTTAATAAAAAATAAGATTTTTACTTGTATGCTATATTTTGAGTTTGTTTAATATAAATTACTAATACTTCTAAAAATCTACGTTGAATTTTTTTTATCAATGTTTTAACTTTTTTATTGTAACAAGATACAAATAATCATAAAATCATATAAATATTAAATCTCATTTAATATATATTCAAATTATATATATATATATATATATAGTTGGTCTTTCAAAATATAAATTATACTTTTATTAAATTAACATGCATATTGATTAGTAGTCGATAAAAGGATATTTTACATTCTTTTCTTAAATAATAGCTACGGAATTATCTAATATGATTAACATATATGTGACAATTAATGTTTTGCATAATAAATATTTGTTAATATTTTTTATATCCTTCATCAATTTTGTTTAATTTATGTTATTAAAAATATTAAACATCATATTAACCATGTAATAAAAAATCTAGATTTTTTTATTATATATTATATTTTGAATTTTTCAAAACGACTATAAATTATTAAAACAGTTAAAATCCTTACAATGAAAATTTTATGAGAACAATAGAAATATGGAAAAAGATACAAAAATAATTGATGCATAATTCCAAAAGTATTAGTACTTTTTCCGTAATTAATGTTTTGTTATAGAAATATACAAGTAATCATAAAATCATATGAATATGAAGTTTTATTTAATATATATATATTCAGATTAAATAATATATATATGTATTTTAATATTGTTTAAATTAAAATATATATCATATAAAATACATATATATTAATTATATACTTATATGGAACATTACAACATATCTTGGTAGCCACGTTTGATTACAACATATTTCGATAGTCACATGTTATTACAACATATTAATATACGATCTGATAACAATTTATGTATCTTCCATCATTTTTTCAATTTTACATTTTTAAAAGAAATTTAACAATCACATAAGTATGTAATAAAAAATTTTTTTTACTTATATGCTATATTTTGAGTTTGTTTAATATAAATTATCAAGACTGCTAAAAATCTATGTTGAAATTTTTTGATTAATGGTTTAATATTTTTATTGTAACAAGATACAAATGATCAAAAAATCATATAAATATTAAATCTTATTTAGTATATATATTCAAATTATATATATATATATTTATTTCAATATCATTTAAATTAATATATATATCATATTAAAAATACATAAAATGTTAATTTCAAAATTTAAATTGAGTTGGAAGCCCGGTAAATAAATATTCATATTAGTAAAAATATTATTTTTGTTATAGCAAATATAAAAATGTTAATAAAATCATATGAGTACCAAATTTCAATAAATAAATATTCATATTATATAATATATATCTATGTCAATATCATTTAATTTTATAAGTAAATGATTTACTTTGATTTTTATCAACTCAATTATTCAATATATTTATTATTGTATAATATGTAAATTAACAAAAATAAATAATAATATTTATAAATAATTTGTATACATAATTAATGTTTATTCGGCGCAAGCACATATCTCTAATGTTATTTAATCATATCATTTTAAAATTACGATTCTTCATATCGAAGTGAGATGGTGAACTATAACAATTAGATAATATTATTGAAGCTCAATGTAAATTATATAGGTTTAAAAAATATCAACAAACATGACCTTATAATCAACTTTATATTGACGGTCCATGATCATATGTTTGGAGACTTATGACATAGTTTGGACGATAAAAGTTGATATTTAATAGTTATTAATATATACGTTTCACTCCGCGCATGCGCGCGGGTAATCACCTAGTAAAAACATTATTACCAATACATCTAATCATATTTCAACCAATAAAAAAATAAATTTAATAATAAAGTTAATAAATTTTGTATTGAAATAGTAAAACAACATTTATTTTGTAATAATTTTTTTTCTCTACAAAAACACTTAATATGAAACGGATATAGTTGTAAGAGTTGTGGCATATATAACAAAGTTATCTGTTAGTACCTGAGTCTTAACCCGCTGATGACTAGTAGAATGAGGCTCATCGAAGCAGAAAATGAAACCGTACTGCTAATAACCAATCCAAGATAGAGACCACGCTTGGAACTCTCGTGCTCCAATACCGAAGTCCCCGCTTTGGCCTTACAAACTGGTAAAGTGCCGGAAGGACAGTTATCATTCTCCCAAACGCCACCAGGAGGACTAACCATAACTTGAAAACTCATACCAGCTATTACTGTTGCTGCAACCATTAGATTGCCTCTAGTTTTCTCTAGCCAATCACCTTGACGGTTTAGATACTTTACAAACCATTCCGATGATTCTTCGTATTCATCTTGGTTACTCTCCATGATTCAAAGCTTATAGATATCTCACAAAGAGTAGTTTTTGTTTCTTAGTTTATGTAACTTCTCTTTTCATCGAGATTTATAAAGGAAAGTATAATGACTTTTGTGTGTTTTAGGAAGGAAGATAGAAAGTTCTGGTTTGATTAACCAAAGTCTTTGTTTGAAAGTGTTTTGTTTGTTGATCAACGATATTGACATTAGGGAAGAGACCTCATTGGATTTTTTGTTTGTTTGTAAATAGAGAGTTTTGGGTTTCGAGGTCTAGAATACTATCAGATCTGACTATCAAATTGTTACGTATGTCTATGAGGAATGCTTTGGTTATAGATTGAATGTGGTATGGTAGAGACTAGACTAGAGATACTTGATAAAGGTAAGCACTTCGTAGCAAGCCTTGTAACACATAAATAGTAAAACAGTGGAATACCAATGCAGATTTTTATTTTCTTGGTCAAACACGTAACTCTTAGTTTGTTAAAAAAAAAAAGAAAAAGAGAAATCCCACCAACCATGGTGATCAAACGGTTGGATACTCGTTTTAAAAAAAAGTCAAAACCAAATATCAAATTCCATTCATATACTGCATATGATCTTGCAAACGAAATCTATCAAAAATAATAGTATTCTTTATTTCTATTATCTTTTCTTTTAATTTTTTTTCCTTTTCTTCTTGTTTTAAAAAATGGTTATTAGTTACTCGCATCCAAAATGGGAAATGAGCGGTAAACCATTTTTCGGTAAGAGAATGTTAAATCACTGATGACTACGTGTTAGGGATATCTGAATGTAAGCGGATTTGAACTCAACTCACTTAGTAACATTAGAGAAATAAGATTTTCATACAGCATGCAGTTTTGATATTTCCAATGCACTACGTGTTGTTTTGTCTTAAAACAGAAAGCTGTTTTGTTTAAGAAAAAATGTCAGACCTTTCACCTTTAGATACCGTAGACGGCGTTATAACGGAGGGGGGTTTACGATAATATCAAAATTAGTTGAGCATTTATTAAGTCGGTTCAAATATAAGGACTTGTTTTGCAAATTTCCCAAACACACTCAAATCAAATTAGGGTTTAGCAGCTTCACCATCTCTTATACTCTCTTATCAAAGTTTCCTTAGGTCTCATACCTCTCTTCATCTTCAGCCATGGCGGACAAACACCAAGACGACTACATGGACGAAGGAGACGACTTCAAAACACCACAACCCACAGAGAAGAAGAAAAGGAAGAAGCCAAAGAAGACACCAATCGAAACAGAGTCTAACGGGCCAATAGACATCACCGTCAAAAAAATCTCCGAGAAGGCCGATAGAATCTCACCGATCGTGGCGTACTTCGCTTCAGGATACGATCCTTCATCACAGCCCCAAGAATCTCCCAAGGTCACGGTTTACAAGCACAAAGTGGACTCGAAGAAGAGGATCAAGGTCGTGGTGAGCCCATCGGGCTCAAACGTGGAGTTCGTGGGCTCGAATTTCACCGGAGAGCAGTCTACTAGACAGACTTGTGTATACACGCTTGGTGTTTTGGATAAGGAGACTCAGACTCTTAAGATTGTTCCCATTGCTTACAATAAGGTAAAAGATTGATGCTTTTGAGAAATCAAGAATCAAGATTTGATGGTTGTTGTGGTTTTTTTTTTGACTTGCCAGGTGGTGAGATTAGAGACGAGAGTTAAAGTTGATGAAACAGGAGAGTTGGAAACTGTGGAGGAGAGTGGTGTCACAACTGAGGAAGAAGCTGACCCTAGCATGCACACTTTCTGGACCAAGAGAGCTATTTTAGATGTAAGTCACTCTTGTTACATATCAATCTTGCTTGTAACATTGCTTATAGTATTAGTTTAATTTAATATTTAAGAAATCGCTAGACGGTAACTAGCTTGGTTGTAGAGGACTCGCGCAATTAGAGGTTTTGTAGAGGACTAGAGGATTAGGTTCTTTGTAGAGGACTAGTGATTAGGGGTGTTAACTAATTATCGATTTATTTTGGAATTTATTATAAAATTGTTTTGATGAATTATCAAAACTTTTTATACAAAACAAAAAAATTAGATGAATTTGTGGAGTTGTATTAACATTACATAATTTAATAGATTTAGAGTAATTAAGATTGATTTAAACCAATTTAGAATAGTTTTTTTTTTTAACAAATAAGAAAATCATGTAGGTGGTTATTGGGAGATGAATTTATGTAGAGTTTGTGAATTTTAAGAGTTGATAGAGTTTAAAAGTTATGTAGATTGTGAAAAATGTATATACATTAACTTATAAAATTTGATCGTAACTTTTGTAGATTGGTGTAGATTTTATGAATTGGTATTACCTCTTTTCTATCATTAGTTTTTGTAAAGTAAATATATAAACTGATTTAGTTTTTTTATATTATAATTTAGAATAGCTTAAACAGTTTTGCCTCGTATAAATCGGGTCAATTTTTGGAACCATGGTTTAATCCTTTTTTGCATCTATCGTTGAGAAGATGTTTGTTCTGTCTGTCTATACAGGATAAGAAGAGGCGTGCTAGAGTTCTAAGAGATGATCCTGAGGGACAGAAGACACTTGAAGGTAAACTTGACAAGGTGGATGTTAACCCTAATGCTCTTGAAAGTACCAGTGCTGTTGTTGCACGCAACATTCCTCCTCATAACGCCTCTGCCACGAATCCAAGAGACGCTTACCCTATAGAGCAGATTATCGAAAATGGAGAGTGGGCCTTCCTTCAGGATGTTTACCGGCTTCTGCAACAAGAAGCTGGAGCTGCAACCACCGACGCTTACCCTGCTTTTGTCCGTAACCGGTTGTACAGGTTGCGTGATAACAAGGTAACATTGTGATCTTAGTATGCATGTAGATGGTAACACTTGTTAAATCATCTTGGCTTGCAAGAGATTTTGAACTGTCACGGTTTGTTTGTGCATCAGTTTGATTTGGTCTACTTGCACTTTGCAGGATGAGACCGAGAAGGAGACAGTTGCTGGTATCTTGACGTTGATAACCCATCTGATAAAGTTCAAGGACGTGAACTCAATGGTCGGTATTGATTCGGCTAGGAACCACAACTTTCCTCGATTCATCCGTGAGAAATGTAATAGATTGTTCAAGGATTCTGACGCAAAGTTTCTGGCTGCTGACAAGATCAACCTTCTGATAAGTTACGTTCTTGTGCTCACCCTTCACGTGGATAAGTTCAAGACCGACTTTGAAGACATTGCTAAGGATCTGAGGATGAGCTCAATGGATCTGAGAAAGCATTTTGAGAACCTTGGATGCAAATTCTCGGTCGAGAACTCAATCCGTGTTGCGACTTTACATGTTCCTCTCCAGTTCCCGCAGATAATGCGGAGGGGGAAGAAACGACGATAGATGGAGAGACACATCCTTGGAGAGAAGTTGTTCTGTTTGCTCAGTTTTGCTGTCGAGATGTGATTTTAAGTTATGTTTCTGTTGTTTAATGACTTTTGGTTGTGCTAGTAAGTGTTTTACCATTTGCCACCATAAAGGAACTTGACGATGAATAAGTCCTTAAGCTCTGATTTTGTTTGTTTAAAAGATCCATTTACTTCCCTCTCTTCTATCAAGTATCTGCTTTTGAGATTGCCAAAGAGAATATTTAATTTCACTCTTATAAGCTTTTATGTTTTGACGTGTATGTGTGTATATTAGAGCAACATAAAGATTCTGGGATCTCGATGTAGCCCTTGAATGCTTAACTCTTAGACGTTTTCCATAAGATGATAATGGCGTAGGAATGAAGGTGGATGTGTATCATCCATTACACGGTGATCACAGCTAAGTGTTACAGACATGTAAGAAGTAAAGTTGAACTGGTCAGGGTCATTACTATCCGATTATCAGCTCCATGATAATTTATTCCCCTCCTGTTGCAGTGAGAGAGGGGTGAGTACTATTGGATAGGCCGCAGATTGCCACAGCATGATCACGCCGCAGTAACGTGGAAACACGTTTGAACTATCAAATAACGTAGGCATCATCAGATCGTGTTAAACAGATATATGAAACAAGTGACAACTACTATGCTGTAAGTTTAGAGATTTTCTCACCTACTAATGCATATAAAGTTCAGCATAGTACAAGGAGCTCACTAAAGCTCTAAATAGTTAATGCAGATATTCCCATATAATTAATCTAAAACCCAAGTATTCAACCGATATCCGGAAAAATGATAAAAGCAAAAAACAATCAAAAGGGTAGTAATGATAGAGACTCTGAGTTTTAAATTTGAGTTCCAATTCCAGTTTCATTTTTTTTTTCTTCTTTCTTTGGGTTGTTCTCTTTGAGCTTTCACCAAAGGAGAGCGGCGATCATCAGGTGCGTTTTTAAACCATGTTCCCACTTTTAAAAAGGTCAAACTCGTATTAATGAGATTAGGCCCATTATCCTAGGCCCAGTCAAGAGAATATGGTTTTCAGGATCTATTAATTAATTCGTAAAGTTATGTAAGTGAACGAATTAATAGATTATCGAAAGACTAATGAGTTTAGGACACGACCTAGTCTAAGAAAATCCTTGTCGGACCGGATCCAAAACAGTAAAATAAAAGGCTATACAGGGGTAAAACAGGAATTCCCTATAAGAATAGGAGAAGGTTTCCTCTGGAGAAAACCCTAACACGACTCCTCATATAAAAGATTGCAACGCCAAACTCTCTCCGCCTCTTTCCAAATTTCATCACACTCTCCAAAGGCTCAAGCTTCGCTCTCTCTCTTGCCCTCGCTCGTTGTCTCTTTCACTTTCGCAGTTCAGATCTGAGTTTGGGGAGAAACAGGCTCCCCGAAGTTAACAACAAAAAGCACTCTACTTTCTCGCTTCGTCAGCTACCAAATCTCTTTCTCTCCAGGTTCGCATCTGATTCATCTCTATTCTCTCTGCGATGTTATCATCTATAGATATCAATGATTTAGTCTTTGGTTCGATTCATAGAGTGTTATGATTCTAGATTTTATCGATAGATTTTGCTGGAAAGTTTTGAACTTTATTCGATTTATATAATATCTACCGATGTTCTTAGATCGCGTAATAGAATAGTTTTATTTGTTTGATGTTGTTCTGACCGTAACACTGTTTTGTTGTCCAAATCTTCACTGTGCTTGTCTGATATTTAAAGTCTGTAACTTGGAGGAATAGGTTGAATGGTTTTGTCTATAATATTGGATGAATCCATGTGCCTTTTTTTGTTAAATTTTCTCTCCAGACAGTATTGGAGACAGATATTAATGCTTGTTCTCTATGGACTTCGAGTTTGGCTTTCTTGTCACATCTCTTCCTGTAATAATCTTACTTTCTTGCGTTTTGTTAGTTTGTTTCTGTTATCTCTAACTGTTGTTGTTGTTCTGTGTATGTAGTCATGGCAGGATCCGCACCAGAAGGCACACAGTTTGATGCTCGTCAGTTCGACCAGAAGTTGAACGAAGTGTGAGTCTTCTCATCTCTTTGTGTTTTGCTCTTTGCGTGTTATACTAATTGTCTTGTTTTGATACAGTCTTGAGGGACAAGATGAGTTCTTCACCTCCTACGATGAGGTTCACGACAGCTTTGATGCTATGGGTCTCCAAGAGAATCTCCTCAGGGGTATCTACGCTTATGGTAAGAACCAACCAGAGAAAGCTTTGTCTTTTATTAGTTATGTCTCTTTTAAACCTGACATCATTTGTATGTGTTAGGTTTTGAGAAGCCTTCTGCTATTCAGCAAAGAGGAATCGTCCCTTTCTGCAAAGGCCTCGACGTGATCCAACAAGCTCAATCCGGTACAGGCAAAACTGCCACTTTCTGCTCCGGCGTCTTGCAGCAGCTAGACTTCAGCATTGTCCAGTGCCAGGCTCTTGTCCTTGCTCCAACCAGAGAGCTCGCCCAGCAGATTGAGAAGGTCATGAGGGCACTCGGTGATTACCTTGGTGTCAAGGTTCACGCCTGTGTTGGTGGAACCAGTGTCCGTGAGGACCAGCGCATTCTCCAAGCTGGTGTTCATGTTGTTGTGGGAACTCCAGGGCGTGTCTTTGACATGTTGAAGAGGCAATCTCTCCGTGCTGACAACATCAAGATGTTTGTTCTTGATGAAGCTGATGAAATGCTCTCCCGTGGTTTCAAAGACCAGGTTCGTTGATGTTTCATACCTATTTATTTCATAAACTAGTCTATTTTAAAATTTAGTATAATATATAGATTTAATTATAAAATAGCATAATTTTTTTATTTTTTTGTTTATAATAAAGGAGTAATGAACATTAATTTATAATAATATTATATTACAAATTACAAAATTAATTAATTTATGATTCTATAAAAAAATATTTGAAATTTTTAGTAAGATTTTTTCTAGTTTTTCCCAACATATTCTGTTATAACTAAAAATAAAATTTAATGGTTTCTAATGACATTTTATCAATAACACAAACTAATATTTTATTTTATAGTATGATCATGTTTTAATAAGATAGATGAAGATGAAATTTTATTTATTTTTAAACTCTGAAGTAACTTTCTTTCCTGGATTTTGTTAGATCTATGACATATTCCAGCTTCTGCCACCAAAGATCCAAGTAGGTGTCTTCTCAGCAACAATGCCACCAGAAGCTCTTGAGATCACAAGGAAGTTCATGAGCAAGCCAGTGAGGATCCTTGTCAAGCGTGACGAGCTCACCCTCGAAGGTATCAAGCAGTTCTACGTCAACGTTGAGAAGGAAGAGTGGAAGCTCGAGACACTCTGCGACCTCTACGAGACTCTCGCCATCACACAAAGTGTCATCTTCGTGAACACCAGGCGAAAGGTGGATTGGCTCACCGACAAAATGAGAGGTCGTGACCACACAGTCTCAGCCACTCATGGAGACATGGACCAGAACACAAGAGACATCATCATGAGGGAGTTTAGGTCTGGCTCTTCCCGTGTGCTCATCACCACTGACCTCTTGGCTCGTGGTATTGATGTCCAGCAAGTGTCTTTGGTCATCAACTACGATCTGCCGACTCAGCCTGAGAACTACCTTCACCGTATTGGAAGAAGTGGAAGGTTTGGGAGGAAAGGTGTGGCTATCAACTTTGTGACTCGTGATGATGAGAGGATGCTGTTTGATATTCAGAAGTTCTATAATGTGGTTGTTGAGGAGCTGCCTTCGAACGTTGCTGATCTGCTTTGAGGGAGAAGAAGAAAAAGGTTTTCTTGTATCGCAAGGCACTCTTTGATCTTTATTTTGGTACCATCGTCTCTCTTTCCATAAGCAATTATTGTTAGCTCTCTTGAAATTTCTAAGAACGTATCTCTCTCTTGTGACCACTTTTATTTTTAAAATCATATGGAGTATTTATTTCTTCTGTTTCAATTGTGTGTGGTTTGTTGTTTATTTTGTTTTTTGTATCAAATCAAAGCTTTTTCCTGAAAGTTTATTTATTATTTCCTCTGAGTAAGTGTTATTATGATATTTTTCATCGAAATTTAAAAATATGTAAAATAAACTAAAATATTTTTATTTAATATATAATTAATTAAATAAAAATAAAATCTATTGACTATTTAAAAAAGTGAAAATTAAATTTAAAGTATAAAATTATATTAAAATTATAGAATGATACTTTTTTTTGAAAAAAAAATTTAAAATATAAAATGATATTTATTATGAAACTGCGAGAACTTTGTTTATAGTCCACCAAGCTTTCAAACCAAAGCGTTTGTATAATTTACATAAACACAAACCTAACCACTAACAAGGAAACAAAACATGAATGACATAAACCAACTTTATTTGTTCAAAAAGTATTTTCTATTAGTAAGCTGTATAACCTAATTGTTTAACGATGATTAAAAGTATATACAAAGAAAAAAGAGAAACATAAGTGGATTCATGACCAACTCCACATGTAAATTGTAAATTAATATCCCAAAAAACGTACTTTTTTTTCCTTGTAAATTAGGAGTTTGGGTCAGATCCTAGTACTTAAAGTAGGGGCAAAATATATAAAACCGACTCCAAACACTAAACCACTAGTTTAACGCACCATTGGTTAAACCAAACGTACGTTGTTTTTATATTGTTTTATAAAGAAACAATCGTTACGTTAAATTACCTTTAAAAAACTTATTAAAGACGTTAGAGTAACAAAAAAACATAGACAACTCTTGTTCTTCAGACCAAAACTCAAATCACGTAGCCAACGTGAAAAGAAATGGATCCAACAGCTGCAACGGCCGCCGCAGCCGCGTATGGAAACCGTTTCCAAGATGCAGCTGCGGTGAAAGGTTACATCCACGATTCAGCCGCTGATCAGACAAACGATTACCAGATAAAGATAAAGAAAAGCAAAAGCGTTCCAAACGCGGATGGTGCGGGGTCTAGGAGCTGGAGTTTCAGCGATCCCGAATCACGTAGGAAGAGAAGAGTGGCTGGCTATAAGGTTTACTCAGTTGAACAGAAGATGAAGGGATCCATTAGAAAAAGTTTTAAATGGTTCAAAAACATTATAGGTACTTGACTTCTTGAAATAATTCTCCATGATTTTCTTTCTGAATATATGTAAAACTTAATCGGTGAATGTCTTTATGATGAGTGTGCTTTGAGGTTTTTCTCAATATATAGTCTTTGAATGAGAAAGATAATGAATGAAACGAGTTTACATATCTACATGTGAATATTGTTAGAATTGATGATTTATGAAGAGAAAGAGTATGAACACTCAAGAACATTCAAGAACACTTAAGAACACTCAAGAACAAATAAGAATAAGAAAGAGAGAAACTTATTTCCTTGATTCATTTCTTTGCAAATACATTGTAATATATAGAGAATACAAAAGACATCTTCCATAAACAAGGTCCATGAATTCATGAACTCCCATAAACAAGGTCCATGATTTTGGGAACCATGTTTTAAGGATCCATGAATTCATGAGCTCCCATAAACAAGGTCCATAATTTTGGGAACCATGTTTTAGGGATCCATGATTTCTTCATGTCAACACTCCCCCTCAAGCTTGACCATATGGAACAAGTCAAGCTTGGAAAGCCATGAAGTATTCCCTCATTAAAACCTTTACTTGGAAAAACCTCTTGGGATAAAAACCAAGCAAAGGAAAAAGAGTAGAACACTCCATGGTGAGGGGATCACTGACATGGAAGGTTTATGAGTCCTAGTCTTGGAAGAATGGACTCACAAACTTTGCTGCTGGCCGCCTTGGTGAAGATGTCCGCCAGTTGATCTTCACTCCTTGTGTAGCATGGGAGGATCACTTGCTGCTCTACTGCTTGTCTTACCTTGTGGCAGTCTACTTCTATGTGTTTTGTCCTCTTATGGAAGACTGAATTGGACGCAATGTGTATTGCGGCTTGGTTGTCACAATGCATGGTCATGGGGTTGGTGATCTCAATCCCCAAGTCGCCTAGAAGACTCTTTATCCAGATGAGTTCACTGGTTAATTTCCTCATTGATCTGTACTCTGCTTCTACACTTGAGCAAGACACAACCTTCTGCTTCTTACTCTTCCATGTAACCAAATTTCCTCCAATGAATGTGCAATAGCCGGTAGTTGATCTTCTGTCTGTTCTGTCTCCAGCCCAATCTGCATCACAGTATCCAACAACCTCAGTGTTTCTGTTGCAAGCCATCCATACGCCTTGACCCGGAGCCTCCCTTAAGTATCTTAGGATTCTCTCCACCATGTTCCAGTGATGAACCTTGGGATTTTGCATGTGCTGGCTCACCTGATTTACTGCAAAACAAACATCTGGCCGGGTAATGGTTAGATAGATCAGCTTTCCAACAATTCTCCTATATTGCTTGACATCTTCAAATGGAGTATCTTCATACTCCCCCTCTCGCAGTGTCTTGTAGCCTTCTTCAAGTGGTGTCTTGGCTTGTCTTCTTCCAAGATCTCCTGCCTCCTTTAGAATATCCAAAGTATATTTTCTTTGGGACATGAACAACCCCTCCTTTGATCTGCACATCTCAATCCCGAGGAAGTACTTCAGTTCACCTAGATCCTTGATGTAAAATGCGGTCTTGAGGAATGTCTTGGTGGCACTGATCCCCTCCTTGTCACTACCAGTAATGATGATGTCGTCCACATAGACTAGGATCACAATAATCCCGGACTTGCTGGTGAGAGTGAAGAGTGTGTGATCCGCTTGAGACTTCACAAATCCTCTTCCATTCAATGTAGTGCTTAGTTTGTGGTACCAAGCTCTTGGTGATTGCTTCAAGCCATAAATCGCCTTTCTGAGTCTGAGGACATTTCCTGGCTTTACCATCTCTTTCATTCCCGGAGGTGGTCTCATGTACACTTCATCTTCTAGTTCACCTTGTAGAAAAGCATTCTTTACATCCATTTGCCAAAGATCCCACTCTAGGTTCACTGCCAATGAGATGAGTATCCGGATTGTATGAAGCTTCGCCACTAGTGCAAACGTGTCTAGATAATCTTCTCCATACACTTGTGTGTATCCTCTTGCTACCAGTCTGGTTTTCTTCCTTTCTGGCTTTCCATTTGCAAGATACTTGATGGTATGCAAGAGTCTGCTGGTCACGGCTTTCTTTCCTCTTGGAAGCTCAGTCTCATACCAGGTGTTGTTCTTGATCATGGCATTGATCTCTTCTTCAACAGACTCTCTCCATTCTTTGTCTTGCATTGCCTCTTCATAGGTGTTTGGGATGTACTCTTGATCCAATTCTCCAATGAAGACTTGATGTTCTTCTGGATATTGAGCAAGCGAGCATACTGCACTCACTGGATGTGCCACAGCTTTAGCATTGAAGTAGACTTTCGGTTGCCTGATTCTTGTGCTCCTTCGCAAAGGTTGTATCTGATCAGGTGTTGCCTCATTTGTTTCTTCTGGAACTTGATCTTGAGTCTCAGGAACTGATTCTGATTTGGTCTCATCCTGATCATGAGCTTCTTGTTGATTCCCCCTTTCAGGGTCAGGATGGGCAATTTTTTCATTTTCATTAATCACATCTTCTTCAACTACAGCTTCTGGAACAGGTGCAGTAGCTTCAGGGATATTCCTTCTTGTTTCTTGAGTTGCTGGAGACATGCCAATGCCGAAGTTCTCCAAAATGATTCTGAGTTTTGTGGCTCTTTCTGATTGCGGTAAGTCCCTCAGATCATCCCAATTCTTCACCTCATAATATCCCTTTGTTTCCACAAACTTCACATCCCTTGATATTAAAACTTTTCTGGCTACTGGATCATAGCACTTATACCCCTTTTGTGTTGGAGAGTAGCCAATGAACATCGCTTTTGTGCTCCTGGCATCTAGTTTGTTTCTCTGCTCCCCTGGTATCAGCACAAAGCAGAGACATCCAAACACCCGTAAGTGGTCCAAAGCTGGCTTGGTCTGGTTAAGGACTTCAAACGGTGATAGATCTTTGAGGACTTGAGTTGGAGTCCTATTGATCAGATAAGTAGCAGTCACCACCGCATCACTCCATAATCTTTTTGGAACATTGGTGTGGAACATCATTGATCTGGCTACCTCCATCAGGTGTCTGTTCTTCCTTTCAGCAACTCCGTTTTGTTGAGGAGTATATGGACAGCTTGTTTGATGAATAATTCCATGTTGAGCCAAGTACTGTTTGAATGCATGACTTGTGTATTCTCCACCATTGTCTGATTTGAGGATCTTCAGCTTGGCATTGAAGTGGTTGGAGACATGAGCTTGGAAATTCTTGAAGGCGTCTAACACCCTATCCTTGGACTGAATCAGTGTCAACCAAGTGTATTTGGATTTTTCATCAATGAAGGTGACAAAGTATTTGTGATTCTCCTTGACACACATGGAGCCGTCCATACATCAGAGTGAACCAAGTCAAAGCAACTCTCATAGGTGGTGCCAGACCGTGGAAAGACTGTCCTACAATGCTTCCCCAATATGCAGGCTTCACACTCTTCATTCTTAGACACCACTCCAGGGAATATCAGGTTTAGAGCTCTTGTATGGGGATGTCCCAATCTGGCATGCCAGATTGTGTTCTCAGCGCCATTAACGGTGCTAGCCAGGCAGTGAGGCATAGATGATTCTGGCACCATATTCCTCTCAAGATGATACATCTGCTGATGGTTGTGCCCTTTTCCAATGACCTTTCCTGTCTTCAGGTCTTGAAACTCAACTTCATCTGGTCTGAACACAATTTGACAGCCCAAATCAATCGTAGCCCTTCTTACTGATAACAAGTTAGATGAAAATCCAGGCATATACAAGGCAGTAGATTCCTTATCAAACACTTTAAGGTTCTCTATCCCTTCTATCTTCACCTTATCACCATTTGCTATGACTACATTCCCTACGGCAGGCTGGATATTACTAATCAAGTTCCTATCACAAATCATGTGATGGCTTGCTCCTGAATCTATTATGATAGGTTTAGAGTCAAGAGAATGTGTACCAGCCTTCTTGGAAGCAATGAGAGCCAAGACAGTGCTCCAGATAAAGGAATTGGCGTCTTTTCTGGTCACAAAATCATCAGATGAGGTTGTACCAACTTGATTTCTCCACATGTCTTCAGTTGAATCACCCATGTGAGCAGAATACATGGTTCCCCCTTGAATTGCTTGATGCTCCTTGGGTTTACATTTATCCGGCTGGCCTTTGAGAGGATCACCATCATCTCGGCATGAAATCTTTCTTCCAGTAAAGAAATTATTTATCAGTGTGTTGAATGATGAGTCTAGGTGTAGGAGAAAGCTGAGGAACCGGTCGTTCTCATAGATGGTTTGGAGACTCTCCCATAAACACCCATAAGCGGTTTGAAGACTCTCCCATAGTCTCTTGGCGGTTTTGATGTGAGAATTGATCTTCAGGATTGGTTTTGACAAGGAGTTACAGATGAGAGCCAGAGCTTGTTGGTCTTCTTGAACCCATTGGTTGTGGTTGTTCACGTATCTATCTTCTTCAGCCATCCTCTTTGAAGTTCCAGCCTTCATGATATGGCTGTCCCAAAGTCCATGACATCCCAAGGTGATTCTGGCCACTCTTGACCATGAGAGATAATTAGGACCCTCAAGGGTCACGGAAATTATGTTTTCCTTCTCCATTTTTATGATTTGCGGAATGAGAATAACATAAAAGCTTTGCTGAATAAAAGAGAAGGATAGAGAAGGTTTGCGGAATGAAGTAGGAGCTTAAAGCTCTGATACCATGTTAGAATTGATGATTTATGAAGAGAAAGAGTATGAACACTCAAGAACACTCAAGAACACTCAAGAACAAATAAGAATAAGAAGGAGAGAAACTTATTTCCTTGATTCATTTCTTTGCAAATACATTGTAATATATAGGAGAATACAAAAGACATCTTCCATAAACAAGGTCCATGAATTCATGAACTCCCATAAACAAGGTCCATGATTTTGGGAACCATGTTTTAAGGATCCATGAATTCATGAGCTCCCATAAACAAGGTCCATGATTTTGGGAACCATGTTTTAGGGATCCATAATTTCTTCATGTCAACATTATAGGTACTTGACTTCTTGAAATAATTCTCCATGATTTTCTTTCTGAATATATGTAAAACTTAATCGGTGAATGTCTTTATGATGAGTGTGCTTTGAGGTTTTTCTCAATATATAGTCTTTGAATGAGAAAGATAATGAATGAAACGAGTTTACATATCTACATGTGAATATGACCATACTTCGAGATTACATCAAAAGCGATACTTTCTTCCAAGAACTATGGGTGTGATCGGCTATTGCTGTAGATGCTTTCCACAGACATCTACAGCCACAATTATAGTTACAGCCCTAAATCTACACTAATCTTGATTTGTATTCTTTTAAAAGTTCACAGCCCATTTTCTTAAGTTTAAAACACTTCTTTAATCTTACGTCTTTATAATTGTTGTTTGAGACAAATACCTTCAGCACAAATTTAAAGGCTTTTAAAATTCAAAAATCTAAAACCAAAGCAAAAATATTCACAGCTATATTTCTACAATAAAAAAATGAAACCATAGCTGTTACCAATCAAACCCTATATATTAGAATCTCTAATGAACAAAAAATAAATATAATTATGATTTTTTGTATAAAACCGAATAAATCAAAAATCGCCGGTATATAAATTGAACCATACCAAATTATATATGATTTCAATATAGTAGTTAATTTTTATAAACTGAAATATCGAAAACCCAAAAAAAATTGGACCGAAACCGGACAAAAATCTAAATTGAACATATGCCTAAATAATACCTTTCCTCAATATGATGGTTCTTATCCGCCAAAAATCTAGATTTTGAAGTGAGTCTTGTTTAAAAAGAAATGATCTTGTCACATTCTTTGTTTCCTATTATCTCCAATCCCAATTCTCTATATGTTCTTGCTTGATTGCTTCCTCCAACTAAGAGCTTGATTGGTAGAGCATTAGCATAAGCATTATGCTCTCTATTATCCAATCAACATTTACCTCAGAAGCATTTAGAAGAGCATTTACTAAATGCTAATGCTCTCCAAATGCTCTAGGCTCAATGCTCTCATATGAAGCTTTTGGAGGAGCATTTGCATTTAGAATATATAAAAATTTAAAAATAATTATATAGAATTGATTTATTTTTATTTTTTAATATAAAAAATATTTTTATAATAAAACAATATAAATTTATATTTTTAAAAATAAAACTTGCAGTTAAATATTTTTAACTTTTTAAAAGAACAATATTTCACATTTAAAGTATAATATAATTTATATAATTGTACATATCATTCATTATTAATTTTTAAAAAAGCATAAAATAATATATATTTATTTATATATGAAATATATATATATATATATATATTATTCACTAATAAATAAATTATAGATCATATATTAATTTCTATAGTAATTTTATATATGAATCATTTACTACTCTATAAATATATATTGATAATTTATATAGAAATTTTATAATTTATTTATTTATATTTTGTTCTTTTATTTTATAATATTAAAAATTATGTTATATCCAAATATAATTTAATCTTTTAACATAAATTTTACATTTTTGTAAATAATAATAATTCAGATATAAAATATAATATAATTTTAAAAATGAATAATTTTTTATTTGTAATAACAAATAGATTATTAATATAGTATATATAGATATTATTTTAAAATAAATATATTATATTTTATAATAATTTTTAAATTGTACACTGCTAATGGCTGCTAACCAATCACTTTATTAAAAACTTTAGTGAAAACATACAGCTTCTGCAGCATACTGCTTTTAGAGCATTCTGCTAATAATTTATCATCTACTGTAGACTTTTCCAAGAAAGTTAAGAGAACATAACAATTAATCACTTCATCAAGTAGTTTAAGGAGTGTATAGCTCGGCCCAATATATAATCATTAATTGGGCCATGTAGCAGACATAAGTTTAGGCTATTTAAGTATACAAGCATTTAATATAAAATATAGCTAGTTACTACAAGTATCAAAATACTGATGATAATAACATAAGAGACATGTGAATATATAATATGTTAATTGTGTTTAAATAAAGGACTCAAAAGGAGATTAATTAAGGGGCACAGTGGCATCTCCAACCCTCAGGTTTGTAATTAGCATAATGAGAAGAGAGGTGAGGGCTTGAAGAAATGGTAGGGACTTGGATTGCTTCACATGGCACACACCCATAGCATTTCTTCTCACAAGTTGGTGGCTTTGATCCTATCCTTCTTCCTTTCTCCATCTCTTCTATATCTTTTCTCTCATTGGGCTTCAAAGTTGGCCTATTAGAGCTGTGATATGCATCATGTGGGCTTATTATCTCTGCAGTGCCAATAGTAACTATTATTGAAAAAAACTGAGATATTCATATGTATATAATTTTTTTCTGTAAGGAGATAACCCCCAAAACACATGCTGACCAATCTGTAGTTCAGTTTAATATCATTATTACTATTTTTACAGTTAATCATACAAATATTTGGGACCACAGTTTAGAGACTAAACTAGACACTACTACTAGAACAAGTCACTTAATTGCTCAAACAAGTTAAAACAACTAAAAGTTCAACCTAATATTGTCTTGCTAACAGAAAACTAAACAGAGAAGTCTTTCCTTCACACTTACATATCCACATGTCTACCTACCTATCATCATAGACATACATGTACATAGCAAAGGTTTGATTGGTAGACTAATAAGAAAAGTATAGAAAATAAATTGAACCTTGATAAAAAGAAACGTGGTTAGAAGCAATAGGCCTACTTGTTGCACAAACCCAGCTCACTATTTGTATCATCACCATTGTAACCACACCCCACTTTCTTATTTTTGTCACTTGCATGATGACTATGAATTGATGCTAATGATGATGATGGCTACAATGATGTATATAGAGACCTAATGAAGAAGAAGAAGATGGAGAAGAAGAAGAAAGAATAAGCTTGTGGGGTTTCGAGGATTTTTAGGCCTAATGCCTACAACCGTAGGCAAGGTGGTTGCTTATGGGATAAGTGAGGTTATTTTCCCTCACCAATCTATCAACTCTTACCTTTATTTGATTAAAAAAGCTAACCGATTAACCTTGAGCGAGTTTTCCTCTTTTTTTTTTTTTGGTTTCTCATTTGTTTAAATTTTTGGGATTTTAAATATCTTTTTCTGACATGATTCAGTACATGAAGTAAAATATTCGAATCAGAGATCAGAAGATAATATACCAGAGAGAGAGAGAGAGAGTGCTATAGAAGAATATGTGTACGAGATGGTCCATTCATCTGAACAACGCATTATGTAATTGTAGCTTTAGAAAGCAAATAACACTACTTGTAAATTTAATTAGCGGATGGTAAACAATAACATTAACAATAGTAAAAAAAATTAAATGAAAGTAAGTTTGTGTTTCAAAAAAAATGTATCCTTTTCTAACTCTTTCTTTTGTTTTGCATAGACTGCAGAGCCATTCCTCAGCTCTATGGCCTCATGTCCATTAAGAGCAATAAAAGAATTAAACTAGTAGAAGTAGGGTCTCATTTATGAAAAAAAAATCCACAAATATTTTTTTTTTGTTGATAAATATCCACAAATACTTCACATTACATATGGTACACGTACATGCATGTCGTCTACATTGAGAAATTTGATTCTTTTCTGGTGATGCCGATTCCTTCCGTATCGAATCATGACACATACTTCATTTGGAAGAAAGTTTACTTTGAGTCTGGACCGTCCATTTAAAACAAAATTACTCTTGGTTCATGCTAATCAAATATAATCTTGTTAATTGTTTTGTTTAATGAAGAGTACGTGTTACTGCATTATCTGTGTATCATTTATGATACAAGTCTTTATAAACCCAAAGTATTATAGTGTACGTGTTGAGTGACAAAAGTTATATCCATGCATTAAGCTTAGACAGAAGGCTTGATGGTGTCAGCTCGAATAAATGAATGGAATTGGACAGATCATATTGCTATTTTAGAATATGGCCGTAGAATTTTCATAAAATTGACTGATCAATTAGTTTCTAGTTTTGGTTAATGCCAAGCTCACACGAAGTCTGAAACGTTACTCTAAAAAGGAATCGTAAACAGTCCAGTTTTTTATTTCACTGTTTTAAGCAATTTCTTTACATCAAGTAAAAAATAATATATTCCTCCTACCTTTTTTTCCTACATTTCTACAAATTCGTTTACCAACGTAAAAAATGAATTTATTAGGCATCTACCAGATTTGAATATCGTCCAAGAAGTAAATGAATATAGAAAACTGTTTAAAAGTACTACACATTTTGACTTTTAATAAGGCAAATTATTTACATTTGACTCGGATTTCATACTTTTCTTTTACGAGTACTATTGATTCTGTGGCAAAAAAAAACTGATTGGTTATGAGTGCAGTGTACTGACACCCTGAGATAGCTGTCTTAATGTCATTGTGATGTGATTAGTCATTTCTACTTTTATTCTTCTTTGTTTTGGTTAGTGTCTTGGTTTGGGGAGGAAATGTTATTTTTTAATAAAACAACAAATATCAGACCCAAGATGATTAAATTATGGTTTAAGCATTAGCTTGATTTATATGATTAAGCCATTATCCCGAGTAACTTCAGTCCTCAACACATCTAGATTATAATATAAGTTTTCGACGGATTTGTAAAACTACTCATACTCAATATATTTACATTTTTAATGATGTTGTATTCAAGACTCTCAAGTTCAGATGATTTTATTTTTTGAATTAATATTCAGATTTTGTTGGTTAATCCACAAGATGATGCTCTTTTTTTACATGATCATACTTTTAGTTAAAAGACCAGATATACCAAAACTTTTTTGACTTTTTATATCTCCTTTATGTTTTAATCTTTTCACATATGTTATTAGGAACCCAATCCCCACTAAATCATGTCTCCACAAATGATTTTGATTTAAAGCTAGTCTGTAAAAAAAAGCTCTTGACAAAATGGATCATATTGGATATGGATATGAAGGATCGTCTGATATTCTAGAGAGAGTCATGCAGTTGCTATCTTTATCCCCATAGGAACTATGAAAGGAACGTTTGAACCAAATTATGGTGGAGACATGACCGAGAGCTTCCTTCTTGTGATCTGTGGTGGAAGCTTTTATATTATGTCCAAGGAACTTTCATCTTCTTATACAATGTATTTTCCCATAACGTATACATGTGTGGACATATATATGATCAATGGACCTACCCATTAAAATATGTACCATAATTTAAACCCTAAGCTAAGCTCACATATGATATGATAGTTGAGTGATGTTCAACCTATCTAGATATACTACAAATTACTAATTTACTGATGTTCAACCTATCTAATTAACTACTTAAAACCATATTTTGAGTGTGTAATTTGACGCATAAAGTCCTATAGGAAGGGCTAACAACCATATCGACTCTTTTTTTCAGAGGTATAACGCACAAACCACATTAACCATCTTGCTTTATTGCAATCATGTTTCTGAATTGTCAAGAAGAAGATAAATATCAAAAACTATGTGTATGGCCTTTTCTAATGCAAAGCGTCCATCAATGGAGGAAATAAGATGGGATCAAAGAAACTGGTTAAGAGGTCAGTTTCAGAACCACCAAAAAGATATATGTCAAATTGAGAAAACAAGGGAAGTTTCCGACAGGATCTCGTGTCCGTTGAGCTTTGACTTCCTTAAACAGCATATAACCAAATTTTACTTCGAAAGAGTTGCACTTATTGCAATTTTAGGGTTTTGTTTATCTTCAAGTGTGCTTCACATCAGTGCCAAAACAAATGGGTTCTCGAGTTTTCTTTTCTTGAGAATTAGGTGTTTAAACATCTTAAACTATAACTACACAACATAATGATCACTGAATTGTGTTGGCACAAAAAAAAATTGGTGGCAGATTTATCCATTAAAAACCGTTCACAATCAAAGTTTTTGATAATCTGTTCATAGTTTAACAACTTTAGTTATTGTTACTAACGTTCGTTAATTATGAAATTTATTAGCTAATGCTCAAAATAAACGAAAACAGCTAAGGAAAAGAAAAGAAACGAGTGAACCACAGAGCTTAAGCTAGCAGGGCCTTCTCTCTAAATTTTTTTACTTTACTCTGTTCACTGTTACCACTCACAGCTATACCAGTCTTGAAAATATGTACCATGTTCTCATATGATAATGATAAGACTTTTTTTTATTTTGGGTATATCAAACTTATGAAATAGCTCAGATTAATTTATAGTAGATGTGCAGCCTATGAATAATTTATTTGTGGACACTCATAATTTAGTGGATTATAAATTGTAGATAATATAATTTAAAGCGTGTTAATGTCTCAAATATATTTATTTTATCAATCGACTACGAAGTCATCATGATAAGACTTTTCTAGCTTCATAATAATAAGAGAAATACTTTAATATAGATTTAAAAAAGTTTTTATCACAAAAGTAACTTTTAAAAAAAAAGTGATAAAAATAATCTTTATTAAAAAATATAAATTTATATTTATACCTCTTGAGTTAACTAGTTTAGATTTAGAGTTTAGAGTTATATGTGAGGTTTTTGAGAGTAAAGTTTAAAATTGAAAAAATAAAAAAAATATTAATTTTTAAAAATAAAAAAATAGTTTTAGTTATTTTTTATTTTTAAGGGTTATTTTTGTGATAAAAACTTCAAAATGAGTTATTTGAGAGATTTGGCCTAATAATAATATGCAAGGAAACGATCGTAAACATTTTGACTTCAATCGTCGCTATTTTTACTACACTAGGGTTTGACCAGCCCTACGGGCGGGATTAAACAATGACTTATTATTATATATTTAATTAAATTTTTAAAATTTCACTAAGCCTTAATAAAAAATATCCTATTCAAAGCTGAATTAATTAGTGAAATATTTGTTACTCTCAAATTATAATATAAATTGTAATTAAATGTTTATTTGATCTTAATTGAAATTTAATAACAAAAACAATTATTTTTTACTAATATTTGTTACCCTTCACGCACATTTTGTCTCAGTGGATGAGTTATACCTATATAAACCATGCGTAGGAATATTAATTGAATACATGTTTGATATTTGGAAATAACAGAAAATGTAATTATACATTATTTTAGAATTTATATTACCATTTCGTAATCTATAATGTAAACTTTAATATATATTACCATTTCTAAATCTATATAGTTAATTATTCTTATTTTCTTGCGTAGGAAGAAACATAGAATATCTATATAGTGAAACATAGAAATAATTTTCTAGCCAAGTTGTTTAGATTTGAAAAATACTTTTAAAAAAAATATAAAACTATACATTATTTCAGATTTTATAGAAAAAAAATATTAGTTCATAGATATAATGTGTAATGACTGGGAGGTTTGATTGAGAAATTTAGAAATAGCTAGCAAAGCATAAAATACTTTAAAAAATCTAATACATAATTGGGATATTAGTTCTGATGTGAACAAAAATCAAAACACACTTAGCTAAAATCTTTAGTTCTAATAAAAAAACAAAGCATTATTGTTAAAAAAACTTGGTAAGCCAAAATCAAAAACTTAAATGCTGGGGAGCTTTCTATGTTTGCATAGGAAGAAACATAGAATATCTATATAGTGAAACATAGAATATATTTCTAGCAAAGTTGTTTAGATTTGAAAAATACTTTTTAAAAAATGTAAAACTATACATTATTTCAGATTTTATAAAAAAAATATTAGCTCATAGATAAAATGTGTAATGACTGGCCCGTTTGATTGAGAAATTTAGAAATAGCTAGCAAAGCACAAATATTTTAAAAATCTAATACATAATTGGGATCTTAGTTCTGACGTGAACAAAAAACAAAACACACTTAGCTAGAATCTTAGTTCTGATAAAAAAACAAAGCATTATCGTTGAAAAACTTGGTAAGCTAAAATCAAAAAACTTCAATGCTGGGGAGCTTAGTTGAGTCGTGGGCGCTTGCCATCCTTCTTCTCGTTCTGAGATACGGTTGACAACTCGACAGTGGAGTTTTCCTCTGCGTTTGCGATAGCATCATCGGTTTGCAAGGTTGTTGGACCAATGTTTGACCGTTCTGAATATCAGCATCAATAATGCGGGATATTGTAGCTGTCGTGCGAGTTGATTGAAATTAAAGTCATTGACCTTCACTTGGAACTTGCACGTGCGCCCCCACAATGTTTATAACACATTGAGGTGTTGCAGTGCCATAATCTTCATTTGATCTGTTTCACCAGACTACATGGTATAAACCTTTGTTAGTTAGACTGACACATAAGCTATGTTAAACTTTTTTGATTGTTCTTACCTCACTCATCTCATTCATGACGTCAGGTGCCTGTCTTGCCACCAGTTTCAGTGCTTCTTTGTCGAAAATGACAAAGGTTCCTTCATTGCCACTGCTGTCGCGAACTTTAACCTCGAACCGAATATATACCACATACGATATATCAAAATGAGTAATCAGATGGAAGCTTGATATAATGTCACGCACAATTTACGTTAGCATATGTGTTATATATATATTTTTAATGAACCTAACCTGATGAGCCCAGTAGTGTTTGGTTTCTTGCATTTGAAGTTTAGGGCAAATGAAAGATGTTTCTGACCTTTCCAGTTGCCACTTGCAGGCGTGCAGGAGATGAAATACCAACCATATTCTTCCATGACATCAATTATTGTTGCAGTGCAAATGAAGCTAGCGACCTGGATGTTTAAATGGGTGTAAATACTAAAAATAAAAAGAAAAAAATGTAAATTTGTGTGAGGAAGGCCAGACCTGTGGTGACTCATTTTCTAAGAACTTTTGAATTTCGTTCAATGTCACTGTCTCCACTTTAGTAACTGCAGCGGAGGAGCTGTTGACAGTTGTGGGGTTTCTCCATGAGCCTTAAACCTAGATCGAACATGTTTCAATATGAGACATGATAGCTTTGCAGTAAGAGAAGGGTTGTTCAAAACTACCTTGATAATAATTTTTCTGTCTCAATGATATCTGAGTCAAAGAAGAGGCGTGTGGAGGCTGTGGAGCTTAGGGTTACAACACCTGAGAAGTGGACAGTAATTGATATTGGTAGTGACACACACATGACCTTAAATTAATATATGACTACATGAAACAAAAAGATGAAAAAAGACAAACCTCCAAGTGTTTTTGAATTTAGAGTGGTGAGCAACATTACTGATGGTTTTGTCTCGCTATCATTCCACCTACTTCGGAAAGCAGCAGCGATTTTGTCCCACAGATAAACACGAGCTGTCTCACCGATGTTTAAATAAAGATTAGTAAGGTACATAACACCAAATCTCTTAGACGCTTAAATAAAGACGTTTGGTAGGTCTTACTCTTCAAGTTGGACATGCAAGAAGACCATATCCTTTGATCTTTCACCCGCAGGTTCTGGGGCAGTAGCCATGGGTTTCTGAGTGTCTAGGTTGTTCCCATTGATGACTCGCAAAAAACCAATGATATCTGTGTTTAATGTAAAAAAGTGTAAAAAGTGCTAAAATCAATATGATCTAAATAAATAATTAGAATCAAAAGATTTATAATGTTTAGAGAATAAAAAGTGCTTACCGAAAAGATCTGCGTGTTTATCGACAATGACGGTGAACACTTGGAGATCTCGTATACGAAAGTGCTGAGAATCAGTCTGATAGTCCCCTTCATGAACAGGGGCGAAGGTTGTCTTGTTGGTGAAGCTTATACCCTGCTTATGCGGTGAGAAAATGGGTTTTATAGCAACGTGTCTAATGCAAAATTATATATTTTTCTAAATAAATTTTAGATTTCCTTTTTATTGTTTAATGTAATATTTTTATTTTTCTAAAATTGTTAATGTCGTGTTTGATGCAAAATTATATATTTTCCTAAACTATAGATTTTCCTTTTATTGTTTAATGTAGTATTTTCATTTTTTCTTTAAAATTGTTAATGTCTGTTTATTACAAATCTGAATGCTTTCCATTTTTTCGTTAAAATAAAAATGTAAGAAAATATGACACGTGTCTTCTAAAGAAGCTACATTTTTTTGATGATGTGGATGCTTTATGGAGCCTCAAAAGGTCCCTTTTATTAGTATAGATTGTTAATGTCGTGTCTGATGCAAAATTATATATTTTCCTAAACTATAGATTTTCCTTTTATTGTTTAATGTAGTATTTTCATTTTTTCTTTAAAATTGTTAATGTCTGTTTATTACAAATCTGAATGCTTTCCATTTTTTCGTTAAAATAAAAATGTAAGAAAATATGACATGTGTCTTCTAAAGAAGCTACATTTTTTTGATGATGTGGATGCTTTATGGAGCCTCAAAAGGTCCCTTTTATTAGTATAGATTCTAGTTGTATTTATGAGAACGGTTACCGACACATGTTTACATATAGCAAAATAAAATTAGCTGTATTTTGTTTGGCCTCTTCTGCTATAAAAAGGATCGCAAAAGATTCCTTTTCGAACCAATATGGACTTAGGATATACGGGGAAATAAATGATACTTATAGATTTTTTTTTTGTTTCTTACAGATTTTTTTTACATTTTCATTGTACTTTTTATTAAGTAATAATTGTAAATTGTTAACTCTAACTAAACTAATTGTGTTTATTACTTTTTATTCGTTAAAAATTACAAGAAACAATTAAACGAAAAAATAATACATTTAGAACTGAATATTAATATGTGTTTATTTATATGTGTGAAAATTATATAACATGTATCAATATGAAACGGAGGAAGTACTATATATTAGTAAGTTATAATTCATTCGCTTCATTGTAATTTCAAAACCTTCATTTTTGTTGTTGAATAGCATCACAATAAAACTATAACTGTTTTACGAATCCTTTCTGATCATTTACAATACCATGGAAATATCATGTATGTACTGTATATCTATTTGATAGCCGGAAATGTGACTAAGGTGCTTTTGTATTGAGTAATGATCAATACAATAATACATACATGATATTCCTATTTGGAAACATCTACTTGTTTATTAACCATACGTCTGCAAATCTGAATTACAGTGTTGATTCAAAGACATTTAAAGAATTTTTTTTTACTTGTTTGCATGTGACAGTAATTAGCAAGACTGTATATGTGGAGATATGCACTGAAATTTGATTTACATGTTGAGAATATATGTTCTTCTAGAAGCAAAAAAAGCCCAAATATATAGAAAGTTAGTGTCCTTTGATGGCTCATCAAAAACAGAAATAAAAGTGTGAAAGCTCTTTAATAGTTGCATGTGGCGAAGGCAAAATCAAAAGAATCTTATGTTTGGGCCTCTTGCTGCGGTCACAAGCATTCATCCCTTAGAATTAAATTAATAGTTTTACTAAATAATTGGCTTTATTTCAATATATCTATGTCCTGGACAACATTAATGTCAATTCAGCAATGTTAGGTCACTGAAGTAAGCATAGGAAGTATGTTCTATGTAACAAAGTAGTGTGTGATGTTCTGTTAAATATATATATATATATATATATATATATATATATATATATATTGGTAGTTTCATCCATAACTTTCTGTAGAGTACATTACACAAGATAATTAAAATTGGGAGATCTTATAGTATGTTTATTACAAGTCTCTTAGAAGAGATTCTTAATTTTTCTAAAAGACATTTATTAACTTTTAATTAAAAACATAAGAATTATCTCTTAAATAAAAAACATAAGAACCGTCTCTTAACCAAAAAAAAACGAATCAAATTAAGTTAAAAATTCTCCTAACTGGAGATAAACATGAACTTATATTCATGATTAACAGTGGATTAAATTTCGAACGCACTAAGCTGAAATTATTTATCTTACTGATTTATTACAGAAAGTAATACGATCCCGGTCCACGCGTTTTTAATCGCTTTCATAAATGAAAAGACACAGCTAATTTAATTTAATGTTAGTGTTAACAAAGAGAAAACTATATTACGGGTTGCTAAATAAAATTATGGCTTTCAAACTGTTATATATTCTCAAGTTATTATTTATGAAGATGATGAAACATATTCGATAATGTATCCTCTTCACATTTTCGTGCTATGTTTTAAAGTAAGATATAGTTATGTATTTTATATTCTTTTCACAATTTATTGGTTGTTGATTTATTATCATACTCTATAAGTTTTTTTTTAAAGTATCATTTTAACATATTTTCTTATTACATAATCTTAGGATTAATTAATCTAAAACTTAGTGTTTAAAGTTGAATGGTGGGGTAAAAATTTTGGAATGTGAAGTTTAGGATTTTAATTTATCTAATAGTCTTTTGTTTTTTAAAAGAAAGGTATTTGTAAAAAAGTCTCTTTAGTGAACATAAAAATGAATAATCATATCAATAATATGATAAAGATGAAAATTGTCCTATAACTTAATATAAATAAATTTTCATGTTTAATATAAAAATTAGACCACTATACAATAATATCATATGTAACTTAATTAAGCTATATATTACACTATTAATAAGTTATATATAATAGGAAAAGAAAAATGGTTGAATCATTAAGATAATGATTCAGTATATCATGTGATAGTAAAATTTATATATCAGTATTATATAATAATATTGGGGCTAAAAATTATTTAATAGAATTTTATTCATTAATTCTTTTAAATATATACCATCAAATTTTATTCATTAACCAGAGAACTCGAATATTTGATGCGTTTGGGTGTGGTTTCTATATATTGTCTTTTTAGTTAAATTAAATTATATTGCTTTTCTCTTTAGTTTTCCCTTACAGAGACATCATTTGGAGGACAGTCCAAAGTTTTAAAATATTTCTTTGGTACTACCAAAGTTCTTATAATGTTAGTGGATGAATAAGAAACGTTGACAACAAAAAGGTTGATGAATAAGAAACCATAATAATTGAGGACAGCAGTTCTCAGTTGCGACTGGCATATGTATTTTAAGCTCAGTTCTTCGGACAACGATAGACGACAGTCCTTACTCGCGAGATTTCACGGACTATCTAAGCTCATCTTGATCTCTTACGTACAAGCTTATAGAAAAAATAAGTAAGTTCAAAAACAAGCTCACGTACAAGCACACAATAAATATTAGTTTATTGTTCAAAGATTATTATGCCTAAGTAAATAGAGTGATTGCACTCTAATATATATAAGCGATATATCACATATGATTATTAACTCTTTGATTCGAATTGTAGTTTCTTATAGAACACATTGAGCTTGTTTCCCCCCTCTGAAGAAATGACGTTGTTATTGTTATTATGAGCAGATCTATAAGCCTGACATAATGATGATTCACTTTTTAATTAATTAAATTAGCTTCTTATAGTCGTATATAGAGACCGGTAAATATTCACTTGAGTAAGTAAAAGATAGAGAAACATTTTCACTTTTTCGTGTGTTTAGAATATACTCACGTTGGTAAAACTGTTTACATGTAGTGACATCAACTTTTAAGTCAATTTAAGAATCTAATATATAAAGCAATGAAGCCCTTTATGTCAAACTTTAAACTTTGCTTCCTTTGATGGCAATGATATATAACCTTTATTTTACTTGGAGGCAATCAGTTCATATTAATTGATGTCTTTCTACTTAATTATTGATTGAGATCACTTACATATTACACTGTAACATAAAGTCCTATATCGTTTATATGAAATCAGAATTATCTATTTAATTTGCAGAATTGTAATCGAATCTGTTTAAATTGATGATAAAAAAAAGTTAGAGACGACCATAGTGAAAATCTTTTAACTGCAATTTTAATAATCAGTGATTATTTGTGAATGTTTTAAATGATAAGAGTACCCAGTGCGTTATATTAATCTAAAGTTCAATTAAGAAAAGACATTACAAGAAAGCAGCGTTATTTCGACGACTAAATTCATCGGAGTTTCGTCGGAATAGGCATATTCCGACAGTATTTCGACGAAAAAGGTCATCAGAAATATTTCGTCGAAAAAACATTTTTTGTCGGAATTTCGTCAGACTTTCCTAGGAAATTCCGAGGAATCTTTTTGTAGGAGATTTCTTTGGAATTTCCTCGGAATATACCAAGGAAAAGAGCCTCTCGAAAAATTTCGAGGAAAATTGTCCCTCGGAAATTTTCGAAGAAAAGATTCCCTCAGAATATTCCGAGGAAACGAGTTCCTCGGAAATTTCCGAGGAAAGTGTCCCTCGGAATATTCCGAGGGACTCTTTTCCTCGGAATATTCGCAAACTTTTTTTTAAAATAATTAATTTTTAATATATTTTATATTTTAAATTTAATTTTTAAAATAAAG